>BOPN01003502.1:15000-47500 GCA_017312705.2 Penaeus japonicus | reverse complement strand
AGAGATCACATAGTGTTGTTGTTGTGGTATTTAATGTCGTCACAAATTTCACTAATGTGTTAGATGTATGAGTCACTTATAATCGTCATCATCGTAATGGCATCATTATCATAATCATTATCAATTTTGTTGATTAAAGTTCGATTTGTGATGATACAGTGCGTCACAAGTACAGTTTATTAAAAGGTATTTACT
Organism: Penaeus japonicus; assembly: GCA_017312705.2. NCBI lineage: Eukaryota > Metazoa > Arthropoda > Malacostraca > Decapoda > Penaeidae > Penaeus > Penaeus japonicus. Next base: position 47,305 of record BOPN01003502.1, on the reverse strand, counting down.
TACCTTGAAGCTTGAGGTATTTTCTCTGTTTTTGTCAGTTCTTTCGCTTTGTTTTCCCTTTCTTTCTCCTCTTTCGCTTTATTTCCCCGTCTTTCTCCTCTTTCGCTTTGTTTTCCCTTTCTTTCTCCTCTTTCGCTTTGTTTTCCCTTTCTTTCTCCTCTTTCGCTTTGTTTCCCCGTCTTTCTCCTCTTTCGCTTTATTTCCCCGTCTTTCTCCTCTTTCGCTTTATTTCCCCGTCTTTCTCCTCTTTCGCTTTATTTCCCCGTCTTTCTCCTCTTTCGCTTTATTTCCCCGTCTTTCTCCTCTTTCGCTTTATTTCCCCGTCTTTCTCCTCTTTCGCTTTATTTCCCCGTCTTTCTCCTCTTTCGCTTTATTTCCCCGTCTTTCTCCTCTTTCGCTTTATTTCCCCGTCTTTCTCCTCTTTCGCTTTGTTTCCCCGTCTTTCTCCTCTTTCGCTTTATTTCCCCGTCTTTCTCCTCTTTCGCTTTATTTCCCCGTCTTTCTCCTCTTTCGCTTTGTTTTCCCTTTCTTTCTCCTCTTTCGCTTTGTTTCCCCGTCTTTCTCCTCTTTCGCTTTGTTTTCCCTTTCTTTCTCCTCTTTCGCTTTGTTTTCCCTTTCTTTCTCCTCTTTCGCTTTATTTCCCCGTCTTTCTCCTCTTTCGCTTTGTTTTCCCTTTCTTTCTCCTCTTTCGCTTTATTTCCCCGTCTTTCTCCTCTTTCGCTTTGTTTTCCCTTTCTTTCTCCTCTTTCGCTTTATTTCCCCGTCTTTCTCCTCTTTCGCTTTATTTCCCCGTCTTTCTCCTCTTTCGCTTTATTTCCCCGTCTTTCTCCTCTTTCGCTTTGTTTTCCCTTTCTTTCTCCTCTTTCGCTTTATTTCCCCGTCTTTCTCCTCTTTCGCTTTATTTCCCCGTCTTTCTCCTCTTTCGCTTTATTTCCCCGTCTTTCTCCTCTTTCGCTTTATTTCCCCGTCTTTCTCCTCTTTCGCTTTATTTCCCCGTCTTTCTCCTCTTTCGCTTTATTTCCCCGTCTTTCTCCTCTTTCTCTTTATTTCCCCGTCTTTCTCCTCTTTCGCTTTATTTCCCCGTCTTTCTCCTCTTTCTTTATTTCCCGTCTTTCTCCTCTTTCGCTTTGTTTTCCCTTTCTTTCTCCTCTTTCGCTTTGTTTCCCCGTCTTTCTCCTCTTCGCTTTGTTTCCCTTTCTTTCTCCTCTTTCGCTTTGTTTTCCCTTTCTTTCTCCTCTTTCGCTTTGTTTTCCCTTTCTTTCTCCTCTTTCCCTTTATTTCCCCGTCTTTCTCCTCTTTCGCTTCCCGTCTTTCTCCTCTTTCGCTTTGTTTTCCCTTTCTTTCTCCTCTTTAGCTTTGTTTTCCTTTCTTTCTCCTCTTTAGCTTTGTTTCCCTTTCTTTCTCCTCTTTTAACTTTGTTTCCCCGTCTTTCTCCTCTTTCGCTTTGTTTTCCCTTTCTTTCTCCTCTTTCGCTTTGTTTTCCCTTTCTTTCTCCTCTTTCGCTTTGTTTTCCCTTTCTTTCTCCTCTTTCGCTTTGTTTTCCCTTTCTTTCTCCTCTTTCGCTTTGTTTTCCCTTTCTTTCTCCTCTTTCGCTTTGTTTTCCCTTTCTTTCTCCTCTTTCGCTTTGTTTCCCCGTCTTTCTCCTCTTTCGCTTTGTTTTCCCTTTCTTTCTCCTCTTTCGCTTTGTTTTCCCTTTCTTTCTCCTCTTTCGCTTTGTTTTCCCTTTCTTTCTCCTCTTTCGCTTTGTTTTCCCTTTCTTTCTCCTCTTTCGCTTTGTTTTCCCTTTCTTTCTCCTCTTTCGCTTTGTTTTCCCTTTCTTTCTCCTCTTTCGCTTTATTTCCCCGTCTTTCTCCTCTTTCGCTTTATTTCCCCGTCTTTCTCCTCTTTCGCTTTATTTCCCCGTCTTTCTCCTCTTTCGCTTTTTTTCCCCGTCTTTCTCCTCTTTCGCTTTATTTCCCCGTCTTTCTCCTCTTTCGCTTTATTTCCCCGTCTTTCTCCTCTTTCGCTTTATTTCCCCGTCTTTCTCCTCTTTCGCTTTATTTCCCCGTCTTTCTCCTCTTTCGCTTTGTTTTCCCTTTCTTTCTCCTCTTTCGCTTTGTTTCCCCGTCTTTCTCCTCTTTCGCTTTGTTTTCCCTTTCTTTCTCCTCTTTCGCTTTGTTTTCCCTTTCTTTCTCCTCTTTCGCTTTGTTTCCCCGTCTTTCTCCTCTTTCGCTTTATTTCCCCGTCTTTCTCCTCTTTCGCTTTGTTTTCCCTTTCTTTCTCCTCTTTCGCTTTATTTCCCCGTCTTTCTCCTCTTTCGCTTTATTTCCCCGTCTTTCTCCTCTTTCGCTTTATTTACGTCTTTCTCCTCTTTCGCTTTATTTCCCCGTCTTTCTCCTCTTTCGCTTTGTTTTCCCTTTCTTTCTCCTCTTTAAGCTTTATTTCCCGTCTTTCTCCTCTTCTTTATTTCCCGTCTTTCTCCTCTTCGCTTTATTTCCCGTCTTTCTCCTCTTTAGCTTTGTTTCCCGTCTTTCTCCTCTTTCGCTTTATTTCCCCGTCTTTCTCCTCTTTCGCTTTGTTTCCCCGTCTTTCTCCTCTTTCGCTTTATTTCCCCGTCTTTCTCCTCTTTCGCTTTGTTTCCCCGTCTTTCTCCTCTTTCGCTTTATTTCCCCGTCTTTCTCCTCTTTCGCTTTGTTTCCCCGTCTTTCTCCTCTTTCGCTTTGTTTTCCCTTTCTTTCTCCTCTTTCGCTTTGTTTCCCCGTCTTTCTCCTCTTTCGCTTTATTTCCCCGTCTTTCTCCTCTTTCGCTTTGTTTTCCCTTTCTTTCTCCTCTTTCGCTTTATTTCCCCGTCTTTCTCCTCTTTCGCTTTATTTCCCGTCTTTCAACTCTTCCCGGCTTTGTTTTCCCTTTCTTTCTCCTCTTTCGCTTTATTTCCCCGTCTTTCTCCTCTTTCCTTTATTTCCCCGTTTTTTCTCCTCTTTCTCTTTATTTCCCCGTCTTTCTCCTCTTTCGCTTTATTTCCCCGTCTTTCTCCTCTTTCGCTTTATTTCCCCTTCTTTCTCCTCTTTCGCTTTATTTCCCCGTCTTTCTCCTCTTTCGCTTTGTTTTCCCTTTCTTTCTCCTCTTTCGCTTTGTTTCCCCGTCTTTCTCCTCTTTCGCTTTGTTTTCCCTTTCTTTCTCCTCTTTCGCTTTGTTTTCCCTTTCTTTCTCCTCTTTCGCTTTGTTTTCCCTTTCTTTCTCCTCTTTCGCTTTGTTTTCCCTTTCTTTCTCCTCTTTCGCTTTGTTTTCCCTTTCTTTCTCCTCTTTCGCTTTGTTTTCCCTTTCTTTCTCCTCTTTCGCTTTGTTTTCCCTTTCTTTCTCCTCTTTCGCTTTGTTTTCCCTTTCTTTCTCCTCTTTCGCTTTGTTTTCCCTTTCTTTCTCCTCTTTCGCTTTGTTTTCCCTTTCTTTCTCCTCTTTCGCTTTGTTTTCGCTTTGTTTTCCCTTTCTTTCTCCTCTTTCGCTTTGTTTCCCCGTCTTTCTCCTCTTTCGCTTTATTTCCCCGTCTTTCTCCTCTTTCGCTTTGTTTTCCCTTTCTTTCTCCTCTTTCGCTTTGTTTTCCCTTTCTTTCTCCTCTTTCCCTTTATTTCCCCGTCTTTCTCCTCTTTCGCTTTATACTCCCCGTCTTTCTCCTCTTTCACTTTATTTCCCAATCCTTTTCTCCTCTTTCGCTTTGTTTTTTCCCTTTCTTTCTCCTCTTTCGCTTTGTTTTCCCTTTCTTTCTCCTCTTTTGCTTTGTTTTCCCTTTCTTTCTCCTCTTTCGCTTTGTTTCCCCGTCTTTCTCCTCTTTCGCTTTATTTCCCCGTCTTTCTCCTCTTTAGCTTTGTTTCCCCGTCTTTCTCCTCTTTCGCTTTGTTTCCCCGTCTTTCTCCTCTTTCGCTTTATTTCCCCGTCTTTCTCCTCTTTCGCTTTGTTTCCCCGTCTTTCTCCTCTTTCGCTTTATTTCCCCGTCTTTCTCCTCTTTCGCTTTATTTCCCCGTCTTTCTCCTCTTTCGCTTTGTTTCCCCGTCTTTCTCCTCTTTCGCTTTGTTTTCCCTTTCTTTCTCCTCTTTCGCTTTGTTTTCCCTTTCTTTCTCCTCTTTCGCTTTATTTCCCCGTCTTTCTCCTCTTTCGCTTTATTTCCCCGTCTTTCTCCTCTTTCGCTTTATTTCCCCGTCTTTCTCCTCTTTCGCTTTATTTCCCCGTCTTTCTCCTCTTTCGCTTTATTTCCCCGTCTTTCTCCTCTTTCGCTTTGTTTCCCCGTCTTTCTCTCTTTCGCTTTGTTCCCCGTCTTTCTCCTCTTTAGCTTTATTTCCCAGTCTTTCCTCCTCTTTCGCTTTATTTCCCCGTCTTTCTCCTCTTTTATTTTGTTCCCGTCTTTCTCCTCTTTAGCTTTGTTTCCCCGTCTTTCTCCTCTTTCGCTTCATTTCCCCGTCTTTCCCCTCTTTCGCTTTATTTCCCCGTCTTTCTCCTCTTTAGCTTCATTTCCCCGTCTTTCTCCTCTTCGCTTTATTTCCCGTCTTTCTCCTCTTTCGCTTTATTTCCCCGTCTTTCTCCTCTTTCGCTTTGTTTTCCCTTTCTTTCTCCTCTTTAGCTTTATTTCCCGTCTTTCTCCTCTTAGCTTTGTTTTCCCGTCTTTCTCCTCTTTTGCTTTGTTTTCCCTTTCTTTCTCCTCTTTAAGCTTTATTTCCCCGTCTTTCTCCTCTTTCGCTTTGTTTTCCCATTCTTTCTCTTCTTTCGCTTTGTTTTCCCTTTCTTTCTCCTCTTTCGCTTTGTTTTCCCTTTCTTTCTCCTCTTTCGCTTTATTTCCCCGTCTTTCTCCTCGTAATGGCATCATTATCATAATCATTATCAATTTTGTTGATTAAAGTTCGATTTGTGATGATACAGTGCGTCACAAGTACAGTTTATTAAAAGGTATTTACTTACCTTGAAGCTTAAGGTATTTTCTCTGTTTTTGTCAGTTCTTTCGCTTTGTTTTCCCTTTCTTTCTCCTCTTTCGCTTTGTTTCCCCGTCTTTCTCCTCTTTCGCTTTGTTTTCCCTTTCTTTCTCCTCTTTCGCTTTGTTTCCCCGTCTTTCTCCTCTTTCGCTTTGTTTTCCCTTTCTTTCTCCTCTTTCGCTTTGTTTCCCCTTCTTTCTCCTCTTTCGCTTTGTTTCCCCGTCTTTCTCCTCTTTCGCTTTATTTCCCCGTCTTTCTCCTCTTTCGCTTTATTTCCCCGTCTTTCTCCTCTTTCGCTTTATTTCCCCGTCTTTCTCCTCTTTCGCTTTGTTTTCCCTTTCTTTCTCCTCTTTCGCTTTGTTTTCCCTTTCTTTCTCCTCTTTCGCTTTGTTTCCCCGTCTTTCTCCTCTTTCGCTTTATTTCCCCGTCTTTCTCCTCTTTCGCTTTATTTCCCCGTCTTTCTCCTCTTACTCCTCCTCTTCCTCTTTCCTTTTATCTTATTCGTCTACTTTTTTTTCCTGTTTCTCCCTTTTTTTCTTTTTTTTATTCAAGGAGATAACATTGCATGAAAGAATGTGTGTGTGTGTATGTGTGTGTGTTTGTGTACGTGTGTGTGTGTGAGTGTGTGTGTGTTTGTGTGTGTGAGTGTATGTGTGTTTTTGTGAGTGAAATCTGTGTATAAGTGTATGTGTACGTTTGTGTTTGTGTGCGTTTGTGTTTCATTTTACCCTATCTCCTTAGATAGATCTTAACAAAGGAACCACTAAGTCTTGATAAACATTTTATGACAGACATTTCTCATAATGGGAATACACTTTTGCGTCAAGACATTAAAGATACATTAATTTGCGATGCAGTTTTACCTTTATCTTTAAAATGTATCTTTATTCCGCTGTAAGTCGGGTTTATTTACATGTGACGTCACGAGACTGAGGTGGGTTGGGGGGGGGGGGACATGGCAAGTTTTAGTGATCTCGTGAGTTTTCTTTTAAAACTCAAGCCTCATAAACACAAACGCAATCATTTTATAGGTTCGTTATCAATATCATTATTATCTCTATTCGTATCGTTATCATCACCATAGTCATTATCTCTATTCCTATCGTTATCATCATCATAGTCATTATCTCTATTTCTATCGTTATAATCTTCCTAATCATTATCTCTATCTCTATCCTTATCATCATCATATCATTATCTCTATTTCTATCCTTATCATCATAATCATTATCATTTTCATCATCATAATCATCATCTCCATCATAATCAGGGTCGTTATTATTATCATCATCATCATCATCGTCACCATCATCATTATCATCATTACCCTTATCACCCTGACCACCACCATCATTACCAACACACCATCATCATTTTCACCATCATCATTGCTATTATTACTATTAGTATTGGTGTTTTGTTTTTGTTTATATTATTATTATCAGTATTATTATTGCTGTTATCGCTTTTCTTATCACCATTTGTTTCCCTTTCTTTCTCCTCTTTCGCTTTTTTTTCCCTTTCTTTCTCCTCTTTCGCTTTGTTTTCCCTTTCTTTCTCCTCTTTCGCTTTGTTTCCCCGTCTTTCTCCTCTTTATTCTATTTCCCTTTCTTTCTCCTCTTTCGCTTTATTTCCCCGTCTTTCTCCTCTTTCGCTTTATTTCCCCGTCTTTCTCCTCTTTCGCTTTGTTTTCCCTTTCTTTCTCCTCTTTCGCTTTGTTTTCCCTTTCTTTCTCCTCTTTCGCTTTATTTCCCCGTCTTTCTCCTCTTTCGCTTTGTTTTCCCTTTCTTTCTCCTCTTTCGCTTTGTTTTCCCTGTCTTTCTCCTCTTTCGCTTTGTTTTCCCTTTCTTTCTCCTCTTTCGCTTTGTTTCCCCGTCTTTCTCCTCTTCGCTTTGTTCCCCGTCTTTCTCCTCTTTGGCTTTGTTTCCCGTCTTTTCTCCTCTTTCGCTTTGTTTCCCCGTCTTTCTCCTCTTTCGCTTTATTTCCCCGTCTTTCTCCTCTTTCGCTTTGTTTCCCCGTCTTTCTCCTCTTTCGCTTTATTTCCCCGTCTTTCTCCTCTTTCGCTTTATTTCCCCGTCTTTCTCCTCTTTCGCTTTGTTTCCCCGTCTTTCTCCTCTTTCGCTTTGTTTTCCCTTTCTTTCTCCTCTTTCGCTTTGTTTTCCCTTTCTTTCTCACTCTTTACGCTTTATTTCCCGTCTTTCTCCTCTTTCACTTTATTTCCCCGTCTTTCTCCTCTTTCTTCTTCCCCGTCTTTCTCCTCTTTCGCTTTATTTCCCAGTCTTTCTCCTCTTTAAGCTTTATTTTCCCGTCTTTCTCCTCTTTCGCTTTGTTTCCCCGTCTTTCTCCTCTTCGCTTTGTTTCCCGTCTTTCTCCTCTTCAGCTTTATTTCCCGTCTTTCTCCTCTTCGCTTTATTTCCCGTCTTTCTCCTCTTTCGCTTTATTTCCCCGTCTTTCTCCTCTTTCGCTTTATTTCCCCGTCTTTCTCCTCTTTCGCTTTGTTTCCCCGTCTTTCTCCTCTTTCGCTTTATTTCCCCGTCTTTCTCCTCTTTCGCTTTGTTTTCCCTTTCTTTCTCCTCTTTCGCTTTATTTCCCCGTCTTTCTCCTCTTTCGCTTTGTTTTCCCTTTCTTTCTCCTCTTTCGCTTTGTTTTCCCTTTCTTTCTCCTCTTTCGCTTTGTTTTCCCTTTCTTTCTCCTCTTTCGCTTTATTTCCCCGTCTTTCTCCTCTTTCGCTTTGTTTCCCCGTCTTTCTCCTCTTTCGCTTTGTTTTCCCTTTCTTTCTCCTCTTTCGCTTTGTTTTCCCTTTCTTTCTCCTCTTCGCTTTGTTTCCCCCGTCTTTCTCCTCTTTCACTTTATTTCCCCGTCTTTCTCCTCTTTCACTTTATTTCCCCGTCTTTCTCCTCTTTCGCTTTATTTCCCCCGTCTTTCTCTCCTCTTTAGCTTTATTTCCCCGTCTTTCTCCTCTTTCGCTTTATTTCCCCGTCTTTCTCCTCTTTCGCTTTGTTTTCCCTTTCTTTCTCCTCTTTCGCTTTGTTTTCCCTTTCTTTCTCCTCTTTCGCTTTGTTTTCCCTTTCTTTCTCCTCTTTCGCTTTATTTCCCCGTCTTTCTCCTCTTTCACTTTGTTTCCCCGTCTTTCTCCTCTTTCGCTTTGTTTTCCCTTTCTTTCTCCTCTTTCGCTTTGTTTTCCCTTTCTTTCTCCTCTTTCGCTTTGTTTCCCCGTCTTTCTCCTCTTTCGCTTTATTTCCCCGTCTTTCTCCTCTTTCGCTTTATTTCCCCGTCTTTCTCCTCTTTCGCTTTGTTTTCCCTTTCTTTCTCCTCTTTCGCTTTGTTTTCCCTTTCTTTCTCCTCTTTCGCTTTGTTTTCCCTTTCTTTCTCCTCTTTCGCTTTGTTTTCCCTTTCTTTCTCCTCTTTCGCTTTGTTTTCCCTTTCTTTCTCCTCTTTCGCTTTGTTTCCCCGTCTTTCTCCTCTTTCGCTTTATTTCCCCGTCTTTCTCCTCTTTCGCTTTATTTCCCCGTCTTTCTCCTCTTTCGCTTTGTTTTCCCTTTCTTTCTCCTCTTTCGCTTTGTTTCCCCGTCTTTCTCCTCTTTCGCTTTGTTTCCCCGTCTTTCTCCTCTTTCGCTTTATTTCCCCGTCTTTCTCCTCTTTCGCTTTATTTCCCCGTCTTTCTCCTCTTTCGCTTTATTTCCCCGTCTTTCTCCTCTTTCGCTTTATTTCCCCGTCTTTCTCCTCTTTCGCTTTGTTTTCCCTTTCTTTCTCCTCTTTCGCTTTGTTTTCCCTTTCTTTCTCCTCTTTCGCTTTATTTCCCCGTCTTTCTCCTCTTTCGCTTTGTTTCCCCGTCTTTCTCCTCTTTCGCTTTATTTCCCCGTCTTTCTCCTCTTTAGCTTTGTTTCCCCGTCTTTTCTCCTCTTTACGCTTTATTTCCCGTCTTTCTCCTCTTCGCTTTGTTTCCCCCGTCTTTCTCCTCTTTCGCTTTATTTCCCCGTCTTTCTCCTCTTTCGCTTTGTTTCCCCGTCTTTCTCCTCTTTCGCTTTATTTCCCCGTCTTTTCTCCTCTTTAAGCTTTGTTTCCCGTCTTTCTCCTCTTTAGCTTTGTTTTCCCTTTCTTTTTCTCTCTTCGCTTTGTTTCCCCGTCTTTCTCCTCTTTCGCTTTATTTCCCCGTCTTTCTCCTCTTTAGCTTTGTTTTCCCTTTCTTTCTCCTCTTTAGCTTTATTTCCCGTCTTTCTCCTCTTTAGCTTTATTTCCCCGTCTTTCAACTCTTCCAGCTTTGTTTTCCCTTTCTTTTCTCTATCTTTAGCTTTATTTCCCCGTCTTTCTCTCTTTCCCGCTTTATTTCCCGTCTTTCTCCTCTTTCGCTTTATTTCCCCGTCTTTCTCCTCTTTCGCTTTATTTCCCCGTCTTTCTCCTCTTTCGCTTTATTTCCCCGTCTTTCTCCTCTTTAGCGCTTTATTTCCCGTCTTTCTCCTCTTCCTTTATTTCCCGTCTTTCTCCTCTTTCGCTTTGTTTTCCCTTTCTTTCTCCTCTTTCGCTTTATTTCCCCGTCTTTCTCCTCTTTCGCTTTGTTTTCCCTTTCTTTCTCCTCTTTCGCTTTGTTTTCCCTTTCTTTCTCCTCTTTCGCTTTGTTTTCCCTTTCTTTCTCCTCTTTCGCTTTGTTTTCCCTTTCTTTCTCCTCTTTCGCTTTGTTTTCCCTTTCTTTCTCCTCTTTCGCTTTATTTCCCCGTCTTTCTCCTCTTTCGCTTTGTTTTCCCTTTCTTTCTCCTCTTTCGCTTTGTTTTCCCTTTCTTTCTCCTCTTTCGCTTTGTTTTCCCTTTCTTTCTCCTCTTTCGCTTTGTTTCCCCGTCTTTCTCCTCTTTCGCTTTGTTTCCCCGTCTTTCTCCTCTTTCGCTTTGTTTCCCCGTCTTTCTCCTCTTTCGCTTTGTTTCCCCGTCTTTCTCCTCTTTCGCTTTATTTCCCCGTCTTTCTCCTCTTTCGCTTTGTTTCCCCGTCTTTCTCCTCTTTCGCTTTATTTCCCCGTCTTTCTCCTCTTTCGCTTTATTTCCCCGTCTTTCTCCTCTTTCGCTTTGTTTTCCCGTCTTTCTCCTCTTTCGCTTTGTTTTCCCTTTCTTTCTCCTCTTTCGCTTTATTTTCCCTTTCTTTCTCCTCTTTCGCTTTATTTGCCTCTTTCTTCCCCAGCTTTATTTCCCCGTCTTTCTCCTCTTTCGCTTTATTTCCCCGTCTTTCTCCTCTTTCGCTTTGTTTCCCCGTCTTTCTCCTCTTTCGCTTTGTTTCCCCGTCTTTCTCCTCTTTCGCTTTGTTTCCCCGTCTTTCTCCTCTTTCGCTTTATTTCCCGATCTTTCTCTCTTTCGCTTTATTTCCCCGTCTTTCTCCTCTTTCGCTTTGTTTCCCCGTCTTTCTCCTCTTTCGCTTTATTTCCCTGTCTTTCTCCTCTTTCGCTTTGTTTCCCCTTCTTTCTCCTCTTTTCGGCTTTATTTCCCGTCTTTCTCCTCTTTCGCTTTGTTTTCCCTTTCTTTCTCCTCTTTCGCTTTGTTTCCCTTTCTTTCCTCTTTTACTTTGTTTTTCCTTTATTTCTCCTCTTTAACTGTTCCCGTCTTTCTCCTCTTTCACACTTTATTTCCCGTCTTTCTCCTCTTTCGCTTTGTTTTCCCTTTCTTTCTCCTCTTTCGCTTTGTTTTCCCTTTCTTTCTCCTCTTTCGCTTTGTTTCCCCGTCTTTCTCCTCTTTCGCTTTATTTCCCCGTCTTTCTCCTCTTTCGCTTTATTTCCCCGTCTTTCTCCTCTTTCGCTTTATTTCCCCGTCTTTCTCCTCTTTCGCTTTATTTCCCCGTCTTTCTCCTCTTTCGCTTTATTTCCCCGTCTTTCTCCTCTTTCGCTTTGTTTTCCCTTTCTTTCTCCTCTTTCGCTTTGTTTTCCCTTTCTTTCTCCTCTTTCGCTTTGTTTTCCCTTTCTTTCTCCTCTTTCGCTTTATTTCCCCGTCTTTCTCCTCTTTCACTTTGTTTCCCGTCTTTCTCATCTTTAGCTTTGTTTTCCTTTCTTTCTCCTCTTTCGCTTTGTTTTCCCTTTCTTTCTCCTCTTTCGCTTTGTTTCCCCGTCTTTCTCCTCTTTCGCTTTATTTCCCCGTCTTTCTCCTCTTTCGCTTTATTTCCCCGTCTTTCTCCTCTTTCGCTTTGTTTTCCCTTTCTTTCTCCTCTTTCGCTTTGTTTTCCCTTTCTTTCTCCTCTTCCGCTTTGTTCCCTTTCTTTCTCCTCCTTCGCTTTGTTTTCCCTTTCTTTCTCCTCTTTACTTTGTTTCCCCGTCCTTCTCCTCTTTCGCTTTATTTCCCCGTCTTTCTCCTCTTTCGCTTTATTTCCCTGTCTTTCTCCTCTTCCTTTGTTTTTCCCTTTCTTTCTCCTCTTTCGCTTTGTTTCCCCGTCTTTCTCCTCTTTCGCTTTGTTTCCCCGTCTTTCTCCTCTTTCGCTTTATTTCCCCGTCTTTCTCCTCTTTCGCTTTATTTCCCCGTCTTTCTCCTCTTTCGCTTTATTTCCCCGTCTTTCTCCTCTTTCGCTTTGTTTTCCCGTCTTTCTCCTCTTTCGCTTTGTTTTCCCTTTCTTTCTCCTCTTTCGCTTTGTTTTCCCTTTCTTTCTCCTCTTTCGCTTTATTTCCCCGTCTTTCTCCTCTTTAGCTTTGTTTTCCTATTTTCTCCTCTTTCGCTTTATTTCCCCGTCTTTCTCCTCTTTCGCTTTATTTCCCCGTCTTTCTCCTCTTTCGCTTTATTTCCCCGTCTTTCTCCTCTTTCGCTTTATTTCCCCGTCTTTCTCCTCTTTCGCTTTATTTCCCCGTCTTTCTCCTCTTTTAAAACTGTTTCCCCGTCTTTCTCCTCTTTCGCTTTATTTCCCCGTCTTTCTCTCTTTACGCTGTTTCCCCGTCTTTCTCCTCTTTCGCTTTGTTTTCCCTTTCTTTCTCCTCTTTCGCTTTGTTTCCCCGTCTTTCTCCTCTTTAAGCTTTATTTTCCCACGTCTTTCTCCTCTTTTGCTTTGTTTTCCCTTTCTTTCTCCTCTTTCGCTTTATTTCCCCGTCTTTCTCCTCTTTCGCTTTATTTCCCCGTCTTTCAACTCTTTAAGCTTTGTTTTTTCCCTTTCTTTCTCCTCTTTCGCTTTATTTCCCCGTCTTTCTCCTCTTCCGCTTTATTTCCCCGTCTTTCTCCTCTTTCGCTTTATTTCCCCGTCTTTCTCCTCTTTCGCTTTATTTCCCCGTCTTTCTCCTCTTTCGCTTTATTTCCCCGTCTTTCTCCTCTTTCGCTTTATTTCCCCCGTCTTTTCTCCTCTTCGCTTTATTTCCCCGTCTTTCTCCTCTTTCGCTTTGTTTTCCCTTTCTTTCTCCTCTCGCTTTGTTTCCCCGTCTTTCTCCTCTTTCGCTTTGTTTTCCCTTTCTTTCTCCTCTTTCGCTTTGTTTTCCCTTTCTTTCTCCTCTTTCGCTTTGTTTTCCCTTTCTTTCTCCTCTTTCGCTTTGTTTTCCCTTTCTTTCTCCTCTTTCGCTTTATTTCCCCGTCTTTCTCCTCTTTCGCTTTGTTTCCCCGTCTTTCTCCTCTTTCGCTTTATTTCCCCGTCTTTCTCCTCTTTCGCTTTATTTCCCCGTCTTTCTCCTCTTTCGCTTTATTTCCCCGTCTTTCTCCTCTTTCGCTTTGTTTCCCCGTCTTTCTCCTCTTTCGCTTTATTTCCCCGTCTTTCTCCTCTTTCGCTTTATTTCCCCGTCTTTCTCCTCTTTCGCTTTGTTTCCCCGTCTTTCTCCTCTTTCGCTTTGTTTTCCCTTTCTTTCTCCTCTTTCGCTTTGTTTTCCCTTTCTTTCTCCTCTTTCGCTTTATTTCCCCGTCTTTCTCCTCTTTCGCTTTATTTCCCCGTCTTTCTCCTCTTTCGCTTTATTTCCCCGTCTTTCTCCTCTTTCGCTTTGTTTCCCCGTCTTTCTCCTCTTTCGCTTTATTTCCCCGTCTTTCTCCTCTTTCGCTTTGTTTCCCCGTCTTTCTCCTCTTTCGCTTTGTTTCCCCGTCTTTCTCCTCTTTCGCTTTGTTTCCCCGTCTTTCTCCTCTTTCTCGCTTTGTTTTTTCCCTTTCTTTCTCCTCTTTAGCTTTGTTTTCCCTTTCTTTCTCCTCTTTACTTTGTTTCCCGTCTTTCTCCTCTTTAAACTTCTTCCCCCGTCTTTCTCCTCTTTCGCTTTATTTCCCCGTCTTTCTCCTCTTTCGCTTTGTTTCCCCGTCTTTCTCCTCTTTCGCTTTGTTTTCCCTTTCTTTCTCCTCTTTCGCTTTGTTTCCCCGTCTTTCTCCTCTTTCGCTTTATTTCCCCGTCTTTCTCCTCTTTCGCTTTGTTTCCCCGTCTTTCTCCTCTTTCGCTTTATTTCCCCGTCTTTCTCCTCTTTCGCTTTGTTTCCTCGTCTTTCTCCTCTTTCGCTTTGTTTTCCCTTTCTTTCTCCTCTTTCGCTTTATTTCCCCGTCTTTCTCCTCTTTCGCTTTATTTCCCCGTCTTTCAACTCTTTTGCTTTGTTTTCCCTTTCTTTCTCCTCTTTCCCTTTATTTCCCCGTCTTTCTCCTCTTTCGCTTTATTTCCCCGTCTTTCAACTCTTTCGCTTTGTTTTCCCTTTCTTTCTCCTCTTTCGCTTTATTTCCCTTTCTTTCTCCTCTTTAAACTTTTTTCCCCCGTCTTTCTCCTCTTTACTTTATTTCCCACGTCTTTTCTCCTCTTTAGCTTTATTTCCCCGTCTTTCTCTCCTCTTCGCTTTATTTCCCCGTTTTTCTCCTCTTTCGCTTTATTTCCCCGTCTTTCTCCTCTTTCGCTTTATTTCCCCGTCTTTCTCCTCTTTCGCTTTATTTCCCCGTCTTTCTCCTCTTTCGCTTTGTTTTCTCTTTCTTTCTCCTCTTTCGCTTTGTTTCCCCGTCTTTCTCCTCTTTCGCTTTGTTTCCCCGTCTTTCTCCTCTTTCGCTTTGTTTCCCCGTCTTTCTCCTCTTTCGCTTTGTTTTCCCTTTCTTTCTCCTCTTTCGCTTTGTTTTCCCTTTCTTTCTCCTCTTTAACTTTGTTTCCCCTTTCTTTCTCCTCTTTCGCTTTGTTTCCCCGTCTTTCTCCTCTTTACGCTTTATTTCCCCGTCTTTCTCCTCTTTGGCTTTATTTCCCGTCTTTCTCCTCTTTCGCTTTCTCCCTTTCTTTCTCCTCTTTACTTTGTTCCCCGTCTTTCCTCCTCTTTCGCTTTGTTTCCCCGTCTTTCTCCTCTTTCGCTTTATTTCCCCGTCTTTCTCCTCTTTCGCTTTATTTCCCTGTCTTTCTCCTCTTTAACTATTTCCCCGTCTTTCTCCTCTTTCGCTTTATTTCCCCGTCTTTCTCCTCTTTCGCTTTGTTTTCCCTTTCTTTCTCCTCTTTCGCTTTGTTTTCCCTTTCTTTCTCCTCTTTCGCTTTGTTTTCCCTTTCTTTCTCCTCTTTCGCTTTATTTCCCCGTCTTTCTCCTCTTTCGCTTTATTTCCCCGTCTTTCTCCTCTTTCGCTTTATTTCCCCGTCTTTCTCCTCTTTCGCTTTGTTTTCCCTTTCTTTCTCCTCTTTCGCTTTATTTCCCCGTCTTTCTCCTCTTTCGCTTTGTTTCCCCGTCTTTCTCCTCTTTCGCTTTATTTCCCCATCTTTCTCCTCTTTCGCTTTATTTCCCCGTCTTTCTCCTCCTTCGCTTTATTTCCCCGTCTTTCTCCTCTTTCGCTTTGTTTCTCGTCTTTCTCCTCTTTCGCTTTGTTTCCCTTTCTTTCTCCTCTGCTTTATTTCCCCGTCTTTCTCCTCTTCGCTTTATTTCCCCCGTCTTTCAACTCTTTTGCTGTTTTCCCTTCTTTCTCCTCTTTCCCTTTATTTCCCCGTCTTTCTCCTCTTTCGCTTTATTTCCCCGTCTTTCAACTCTTTCGCTTTGTTTTCCCTTTCTTTCTCCTCTTTTATTTCCCCTTTCTTTCTCCTCTTTCGCTTTGTTTTCCCTTTCTTTCTCCTCTTTCGCTTTGTTTTCCCTTTCTTTCTCCTCTTTCGCTTTGTTTTCCCTTTCTTTCTCCTCTTTCGCTTTGTTTCCCCTTTTTTTCTCCTCTTTCGCTTTGTTTTCCCTTTTTTTCTCCTCTTTCGCTTTATTTCCCTGTCTTTCTCCTCTTTCGCTTTATTTCCCCGTCTTTCTCCTCTTTCGCTTTATTTCCCCGTCTTTCTCCTCTTTCGCTTTGTTTCCCCGTCTTTCTCCTCTTTCGCTTTATTTCCCCGTCTTTCTCCTCTTTCGCTTTGTTTTCCCTTTCTTTCTCCTCTTTCGCTTTATTTCCCCGTCTTTCTCCTCTTTCGCTATTTCCCCGTCTTTCAACTCTTTTGCTTTGTTTTCCCTTTATTTTCTCCTCTTTCCCTTTATTTCCCCGTCTTTCTCCTCTTTCGCTTTATTTCCCCGTCTTTCAACTCTTTCGCTTTGTTTTCCCTTTCTTTCTCCTCTTTCGCTTTATTTCCCCGTCTTTCTCCTCTTTCGCTTTATTTCCCCGTCTTTCTCCTCTTTCGCTTTATTTCCCCGTCTTTCTCCTCTTTCGCTTTATTTCCCCGTCTTTCAACTCTTTCGCTTTGTTTTCCCTTTCTTTCTCCTCTTTCGCTTTATTTCCCCGTCTTTCTCCTCTTTCGCTTTATTTCCCCGTCTTTCTCCTCTTTCGCTTTATTTCCCCGTCTTTCTCCTCTTTCGCTTTATTTCCCCGTCTTTCTCCTCTTTCGCTTTATTTCCCCGTCTTTCTCCTCTTTCGCTTTATTTCCCCATCTTTCTCTTTCGCTTTATTTCCCCGTCTTTCTCCTCTTTCGCTTTGTTTTCCCTTTCTTTCTCCTCTTTCGCTTTGTTTTCCCTTTCTTTCTCCTCTTTCGCTTTGTTTTCCCTTTCTTTCTCCTCTTTCGCTTTGTTTTCCCTTTCTTTCTCCTCTTTCGCTTTGTTTTCCCTTTCTTTCTCCTCTTTCGCTTTATTTCCCCGTCTTTCTCCTCTTTCGCTTTATTCCCCCGTCTTTCTCCTCTTTCGCTTTATTTCCCCGTCTTTCTCCTCTTTCGCTTTGTTTCCCCGTCTTTCTCCTCTTTCACTTTGTTTTCCCTTTCTTTCTCCTCTTTAGCTTTATTTCCCCGTCTTTTTCCTCTTTCGCTTTATTTCCCCGTCTTTCTCCTCTTTCGCTTTATTTCCCCCGTCTTTCTCCTCTTTCGCTGGCTTTGTTTCCCCGTCTTTCTCCTCTTTACGCTTTGTTTCCCCGTCTTTCTCCTCTTTAGCTTTATTTCCCCGTCTTTCTCCTTTTTTATAGCCTTGTTTCCCTTTCTTTCTCCTCTTTAGCTTTGTTTCCCCGTCTTTCTCCTCTTTAACTTTATTTCCCATCTTTCTCCTCTTTCGCTTTTTTTCCCCGTCTTTCTCCTCTTTCGCTTTATTTCCCCGTCTTTCTCCTCTTTCGCTTTATTTCCCCGTCTTTCTCCTCTTTCGCTTTATTCCCCGTCTTTCTCCTCTTCCAAGCTTTCTTCCCCGTCTTTCTCCTCTTCCTTTATTTCCCGTCTTTCTCCTCTTTCAGCTTTGTTCCCGTCTTTCTCCTCTTTAAGCTTTGTTTTCCCTTTCTTTCTCCTCTTTACGCTTTATTTCCCGTCTTTCTCCTCTTTCACTTTGTTTCCCGTCTTTCTCCTCTTTCGCTTTGTTTTCCCTTTCTTTCTCCTCTTTCAACTTTGTTTCCCTATCTTTCTCCTCTTTCGCTTTGTTTCCCTTTTTCTCCTCTTTCGCTTTATTTCCCCGTCTTTCTCCTCTTTCGCTTTGTTTTCCCTTTCTTTCTCCTCTTTCGCCTTTATTTCCCCGTCTTTCTCCTCTTCACTTTGTTTCCCCGTCTTTCTCCTCTTCCGCTTTATTTCCCCGTCTTTCTCCTCTTTAGCTTTATTTCCTGTCTTTCTCCTCTTTCGCTTCATTTCCCGTCTTTCTCCTCTTTCGCTTTATTTCCCCGTCTTTCTCCTCTTGCGCTTTATTTCCCCGTCTTTCTCCTCCCTTTCCTTTATTTCCCCGTCTGCCTTTCCAACTCTTTGCTTTATTTTCCCTTTCTTTCTCCTCTTTCGCTTTATTTCCCCGTCTTTCTCCTCTTTCGCTTTATTTCCCCGTCTTTCTCCTCTTTCGCTTTATTTCCCCGTCTTTCTCCTCTTTCGCTTTATTTTCCCGTCTTTCTCCTCTTTCGCTTTATTTCCCCGTCTTTCCTCCTCCTTCCTTTATTTCCCCGTCTTTCTCCTCTTTCGCTTCATTTCCCCGTCTTTCTCCTCTTTCGCTTTATTTCCCCGTCTTTCAACTCTTCCGCTTTGTTTCCCTTTCTTTCTCCTCTTTAACTTCCTTCCCCGTCTTTCTCCTCTTTCGCTTTATTTCCCCGTCTTTCTGCTCCTCTTTTCACTTTATTTTATTTCTCCTCTTTCGCTTTATTTCCCCGTCTCTCTCCTCTTTCGCTTTATTTCCCCGTCTTTCTCCTCTTTAGCTTTATTTCCCCATCTTTCTCTTTCGCTTTATTTCCCCGTCTTTCTCCTCTTTCGCTTTTTTTTCCCTTTCTTTCTCCTCTTTCGCTTTGTTTTCCCTTTCTTTCTCCTCTTCGCTTTGTTTCCCTTTCTTTCTCTTCCTTTGTTTTTTCCCTTTCTTTCTCCTCTTTCGCTTTGTTTTCCCTTTCTTTCTCCTCTTTCTTTATTTCTCCGTCTTTCTCTCTTTTTGCTTTATTTCCCCGTCTTTCTCCTCTTTTGCTTTATTTCCCGTCTTTCTCCTCTTCGCTTTGTTTCCCGTCTTTCTCCTCTTCGCTTTATTTCCCGTCTTTCTCCTCTTTCGCTTTGTTTCCCCGTCTTTCTCCTCTTTCGCTTTATTTCCCCGTCTTTCTCCTCTTTAGCTTTATTTCCCCGTCTTTCTCTCTTTACTTTGTTTCCCCGTCTTTCTCCTCTTTAAGCTTTGTTTTCCCTTTCTTTCTCCTCTTTCGCTTTGTTTTCCCTTTCTTTCTCCTCTTTTGCTTTATTTCCCGTCTTTCTCCTCTTTCGCTTTGTTTCCCCATCTTTCTCCTCTTTCGCTTTGTTTTCCCTTTCTTTCTCCTCTTTCGCTTTGTTTTACCTTTCTTTCTCCTCTTTCGCTTTGTTTTCCCTTTCTTTCTCCTCTTTCGCTTTGTTTTCCCTTTCTTTCTCCTCTTTCGCTTTGTTTTCCCTTTCTTTCTCCTCTTTCGCTTTGTTTTCCCTTTCTTTCTCCTCTTTCGCTTTATTTCCCCGTCTTTCTCCTCTTTCGCTTTATTTTCCCGTCTTTCTCCTCTTTCGCTTTATTTCCCCGTCTTTCTCCTCTTTCGCTTTGTTTTCCCTTTCTTTCTCCTCTTTCGCTTTGTTTTCCCTTTCTTTCTCCTCTTTCGCTTTTTTTTCCCTTTCTTTCTCCTCTTTCGCTTTGTTTTCCCTTTCTTTCTCCTCTTTCGCTTTGTTTTCCCTTTCTTTCTCCTCTTTCGCTTTGTTTTCCCTTTCTTTCTCCTCTTCCGCTTTGTTTCCCGTCTTTCTCCTCTTCTTAGCTTTGTTTTCCCTTTCTTTCTCCTCTTTCGCTTTGTTTCCCCGTCTTTCTCCTCTTTCGCTTTATTTCCCCGTCTTTCTCCTCTTTCGCTTTATTTCCCTGTCTTTCTCCTCTTTCGCTTTGTTTTCCCTTTCTTTCTCCTCTTTCGCTTTGTTTCCCCGTCTTTCTCCTCTTTAACTTCCTTCCCCGTCTTTCTCCTCTTTCGCTTTATTTCCCCGTCTTTCTGCTCCTCTTTTCACTTTATTTTATTTCTCCTCTTTCGCTTTATTTCCCCGTCTTTCTCTTCTTTCGCTTTATTTCCCCGTCTTTCTCCTCTTTAGCTTTATTTCCCCATCTTTCTCTTTCGCTTTATTTCCCCGTCTTTCTCCTCTTTCGCTTTGTTTTCCCTTTCTTTCTCCTCTTTCGCTTTGTTTTCCCTTTCTTTCTCCTCTTCGCTTTGTTTCCCTTTCTTTCTCTTCCTTTGTTTTTTCCCTTTCTTTCTCCTCTTTCGCTTTGTTTTCCCTTTCTTTCTCCTCTTTCTTTATTTCTCCGTCTTTCTCTCTTTTTGCTTTATTTCCCCGTCTTTCTCCTCTTTTGCTTTATTTCCCCGTCTTTCTCCTCTTTCGCTTTGTTTCCCGTCTTTCTCCTCTTCGCTTTATTTCCCGTCTTTCTCCTCTTTCGCTTTATTTCCCCGTCTTTCTCCTCTTTCGCTTTATTTCCCCGTCTTTCTCCTCTTTCGCTTTGTTTCCCCGTCTTTCTCTCTTTACTTTGTTTCCCCGTCTTTCTCCTCTTTAAGCTTTGTTTTCCCTTTCTTTCTCCTCTTTCGCTTTGTTTTCCCTTTCTTTCTCCTCTTTTGCTTTATTTCCCCGTCTTTCTCCTCTTTCGCTTTGTTTCCCCGTCTTTCTCCTCTTTCGCTTTGTTTTCCCTTTCTTTCTCCTCTTTCGCTTTGTTTTCCCTTTCTTTCTCCTCTTTCGCTTTGTTTTCCCTTTCTTTCTCCTCTTTCGCTTTGTTTTCCCTTTCTTTCTCCTCTTTCGCTTTGTTTTCCCTTTCTTTCTCCTCTTTCGCTTTGTTTTCCCTTTCTTTCTCCTCTTTCGCTTTATTTCCCCGTCTTTCTCCTCTTTCGCTTTATTTCCCCGTCTTTCTCCTCTTTCGCTTTATTTCCCCGTCTTTCTCCTCTTTCGCTTTGTTTTCCCTTTCTTTCTCCTCTTTCGCTTTGTTTTCCCTTTCTTTCTCCTCTTTCGCTTTGTTTTCCCTTTCTTTCTCCTCTTTCGCTTTGTTTTCCCTTTCTTTCTCCTCTTTCGCTTTGTTTTCCCTTTCTTTCTCCTCTTTCGCTTTGTTTCCCCTTTCTTTCTCCTCTTTCGCTTTGTTTCCCGTCTTTCTCCTCTTCTTAGCTTTGTTTTCCCTTTCTTTCTCCTCTTTCGCTTTGTTTCCCCGTCTTTCTCCTCTTTCGCTTTATTTCCCCGTCTTTCTCCTCTTTCGCTTTATTTCCCTGTCTTTCTCCTCTTTCGCTTTGTTTTCCCTTTCTTTCTCCTCTTTCGCTTTGTTTCCCCGTCTTTCTCCTCTTTCGCTTTGTTTCCCCGTCTTTCTCCTCTTTCGCTTTATTTCCCCGTCTTTCTCCTCTTTCGCTTTATTTCCCCATCTTTCTCCTCTTTCGCTTTATTTCCCCGTCTTTCTCCTCTTTCGGTTATTTCCCCGTCTTTCTCCTCTTTCGCTGTTCCCCGTCTTTCTCCTCTTTCGCTTTATTTCCCCGTCTTTCTCCTCTTTCGCTTTGTTTTCCCTTTCTTTCTCCTCTTTCGCTTTGTTTTCCCTTTCTTTCTCCTCTTTCGCTTTGTTTTCCCTTTCTTTCTCCTCTTTCGCTTTTTTTCCCGTCTTTCTCCTCTTTTAACTTTATTTCCCCGTCTTTCTCCTCTTTCGCTTTATTTCCCCGTCTTTCTCCTCTTTCGCTTTGTTTTCCCTTTCTTTCTCCTCTTTAACTTTATTTCCCGTCTTTCTCCTCTTTCGCTTTGTTTCCCCGTCTTTCTCCTCTTTCGCTTTATTTCCCCGTCTTTCTCCTCTTTCGCTTTGTTTCCCCGTCTTTCTCCTCTTTCGCTTTATTTCCCCGTCTTTCTCCTCTTTAGCTTTGTTTCCCCGTCTTTCTCCTCTTTCGCTTTATTTTCCCGTCTTTCTCCTCTTTCGCTTTATTTCCCCGTCTTTCTCCTCTTTCGCTTTGTTTTCCCTTTCTTTCTCCTCTTCGCTTTGTTTCCCGTCTTTCTCCTCTTTAGCACATTTCCCCGTCTCTTTCTCCTCTTTCGCTTTATTTCCCCGTCTTTCTCCTCTTTCGCTTTGTTTTCCCTTTCTTTCTCCTCTTTCGCTTTGTTTTCCCTTTCTTTCTCCTCTTTCGCTTTATTTCCCCGTCTTTCTCCTCTTTTGTTTTTGCTTTATTTCCCCGTCTTTCTCCTCTTTCGCTTTGTTTTCCCCGTCTTTCTCCTCTTTCGCTTTATTTCACCGTCTTTCTCCTCTTTCTCTTTATTTCCCCGTCTTTCTCCTCTTTCGCTTTATTTCCCCGTCTTTCTCCTCTTTCGCTTTATTTCCCCGTCTTTCTCCTCTTTCGCTTTGTTTCCCCGTCTTTCTCCTCTTTCGCTTTGTTTTCCCTTTCTTTCTCCTCTTTCGCTTTGTTTTCCCTTTCTTTCTCCTCTTTCGCTTTGTTTTCCCTTTCTTTCTCCTCTTTCGCTTTATTTCCCCGTCTTTCTCCTCTTTCGCTTTGTTTTCCCTTTCTTTCTCCTCTTTCGGTTTGTTTCCCTTTCTTTCTCCTCTTTCGCTTTGTTTCCCCGTCTTTCTCCTCTTTCGCTTTGTTTTCCCTTTCTTTCTCCTCTTTCGCTTTATTTCCCCGTCTTTCTCCTCTTTCGCTTTGTTTCCCCGTCTTTCTCCTCTTTCGCTTTGTTTCCCCGTCTTTCTCCTCTTTCGCTTTATTTCCCCGTCTTTCTCCTCTTTCGCTTTATTTCCCCGTCTTTCTCCTCTTTCGCTTTGTTTTCCCTTTCTTTCTCCTCTTTCGCTTTATTTCCCCGTCTTTCTCCTCTTTCGCTTTATTTCCCCGTCTTTCTCCTCTTTCGCTTTGTTTTCCCTTTCTTTCTCCTCTTTCGCTTTGTTTTCCCTTTCTTTCTCCTCTTTCGCTTTATTTCCCTGTCTTTCTCCTCTTTCACTTTGTTTCCCCGTCTTTCTCCTCTTTCGCTTTGTTTTCCCTTTCTTTCTCCTCTTTCGCTTTGTTTCCCCGTCTTTCTCCTCTTTCGCTTTATTTCCCCGTCTTTCTCCTCTTTCGCTTTATTTCCCCGTCTTTCTCCTCTTTCGCTTTATTTCCCTGACTTTCTCCTCTTTTGCTTTATTTCCCCGTCTTTCTCCTCTTTCGCTTTATTTCCCCGTCTTCCTCCTCTTTCGCTTTATTTCCCCGTCTTTCTCCTCTTTCGCTTTATTTCCCCGTCTTTCTCCTCTTCCTTTGTTTTTTCCCTTTCTTTTCTCTCCTCTTTCGCTTTTTTTTCCCTTTCTTTCTCCTCTTTCGCTTTGTTTTCCCTTTCTTTCTCCTCTTTCGCTTTGTTTTCCCTTTCTTTCTCCTCTTTCGCTTTGTTTTCCCTTTCTTTCTCCTCTTTCGCTTTGTTTTCCCTTTCTTTCTCCTCTTTCGCTTTATTTCCCCGTCTTTCTCCTCTTTCGCTTTATTTCCCCGTCTTTCTCCTCTTTCGCTTTATTTCCCCGTCTTTCTCCTCTTTCCCTTTGTTTCCCCGTCTTTCTCCTCTTTCGCTTTGTTTTCCCTTTCTTTCTCCTCTTTCACTTTATTTCCCGTCTTTCTCCTCTTTCGCTTTATTTCTTACGTCTTTCAACTCTTTTGCTTGTTTTCCCTTTCTTTCTCCTCTTTCCTTTATTTCCCCGTCTTTCTCCTCTTTGCTTTATTTCCCGTCTTTCAACTCTTTCGCTTTGTTTTCCCTTTCTTTCTCCTCTTTCGCTTTATTTCCCTGTCTTTCTCCTCTTTCGCTTTATTTCCCCGTCTTTCTCCTCTTTCGCTTTATTTCCCCGTCTTTCTCCTCTTTCGCTTTATTTCCCCGTCTTTCTCCTCTTCGCTTTATTTCCCACGTCTTTCTCCTCTTTCGCTTTATTTCCCCGTCTTTCTCCTCTTTCGCTTTATTTCCCCCTCTTTCTCCTCTTTCGCTTTATTTCCCCGTCTTTCTCCTCTTTCGCTTTGTTTTCTCTTTCTTTCTCCTCTTTCGCTTTGTTTCCCCGTCTTTCTCCTCTTTCGCTTTGTTTCCCCGTCTTTCTCCTCTTTAAAACTTTGTTTCCCGTCTTTCTCCTCTTTAGCTTTATTTCCCGTCTTTCTCCTCTTTTACTTCTGTTTTCCCTTTCTTTCTCCTCTTTCACGCTTTGTTTCCCCGTCTTTCTCCTCTTCCCTTTGTTCCCGTCTTTCTCCTCTTCCGCTTTGTTTCCCGTCTTTCTCCTCTTTCGCTTTGTTTTCCCTTTCTTTCTCCTCTTTCGCTTTGTTTTCCCTTTCTTTCCCCTCTTTCGCTTTGTTTTCCCTTTCTTTCTCCTCTTTTATTTATTTCCCCGTCTTTCTCCTCTTTCGCTTTATTTCCCCGTCTTTCAACTCTTTTGCTTTGTTTTCCCTTTCTTTCTCCTCTTTCCCTTTATTTCCCCGTCTTTCTCCTCTTTCGCTTTATTTCCCCGTCTTTCAACTCTTTCGCTTTGTTTTCCCTTTCTTTCTCCTCTTTCCCTTTATTTCCCCGTCTTTCTCCTCCCTACCTTTATTTCCCCGTCTTTCTCCTCTTTCGCTTTATTTCCCCGTCTTTCTCCTCTTTCGCTTTATTTCCCCGTCTTTCTCCTCTTTCGCTTTATTTCCCCGTCTTTCTCCTCTTTCGCTTTATTTCCCCGTCTTTCTCCTCTTTCGCTTTATTTCCCCGTCTTTCTCCTCTTTCGCTTTATTTCCCCGTCTTTCTCCTCTTTCGCTTTGTTTTCTCTTTCTTTCTCCTCTTTCGCTTTGTTTCCCCGTCTTTCTCCTCTTTCGCTTTGTTTCCCCGTCTTTCTCCTCTTTCGCTTTGTTTCCCCGTCTTTCTCCTCTTTCGCTTTATTTCCCCGTCTTTCTCCTCTTTCGCTTTGTTTTCCCTTTCTTTCTCCTCTTTCGCTTTGTTTCCCCGTCTTTCTCCTCTTTCGCTTTGTTTTCCCTTTCTTTCTCCTCTTTCCGCACATTCCCCGTCTTTCTCCTCTTTCGCTTTATTTCCCCGTCTTTCTCCTCTTTAGCTTTCTTTCCCCGTCTTTCTCCTCTTTCGCTTTGTTTCCCCGTCTTTCTCCTCTTTCGCTTTATTTCCCCGTCTTTCTCCTCTTTCGCTTTATTTCCCCGTCTTTCTCCTCTTTCGCTTTGTTTTCCCTTTCTTTCTCCTCTTTAAGCTTTACTCACCCTTTCTCCTCTTTCGCTTTATTTCCCTGTCTTTCTCCTCTTTCACTTTGTTTCCCCGTCTTTCTCCTCTTTCGCTTTGTTTTTTCCCTTTCTCCTCTTTCGCTTTGTTTCCCCGTCTTTCTCCTCTTCCCTTTGCTTTCCCTTTCTTTTTCCTCTTCACGCTTTATTTCCCCGTCTTTTCTCCTCTTTAAAAACTTTTTATTTCCCCGTCTTTCTCCTCTTTCGCTTTGTTTCCCCGTCTTTCTCCTCTTTCCCTTTCTTTCTCCTCTTTCGCTTTATTTCCCTGTCTTTCTCCTCTTTCGCTTTATTTCCCAGTCTTTCTCCTCTTTCGCTTTATTTCCCCGTCTTTCTCCTCTTTCGCTTTATTTCCCCGTCTTTCTCCTCTTTACTTTATTTCCCGTCTTTCAACTCTTTACTTTGTTTTCCCTTTCTTTCTCCTCTTTCGCTTTATTTCCCTGTCTTTCTCCTCTTTCACTTTGTTTCCCCGTCTTTCTCCTCTTTCGCTTTATTTCCCTGACTTTCTCCTCTTTTGCTTTATTTCCCCGTCTTTCTCCTCTTTCGCTTTATTTTCCCTTTCTTTCTCCTCTTTCGCTTTGTTTTCCCTTTCTTTCTCCTCTTTCGCTTTGTTTTCCCTTTCTTTCTCCTCTTTCGCTTTGTTTTCCCTTTCTTTCTCCTCTTTCGCTTTGTTTCCCCTTTTCTTTCTCCTCTTTCGCTTTGTTTCCCTTTCTTTCTCCTCTTCAGCTTTATTTCCCGTCTTTCTCCTCTTTCGCTTTATTTCCCCGTCTTTCTCCTCTTTCGCTTTATTTCCCCGTCTTTCTCCTCTTTCGCTTTGTTTTCCCTTTCTTTCTCCTCTTTCGCTTTGTTTTCCCTTTCTTTCTCCTCTTTCGCTTTGTTTTCCCTTTCTTTCTCCTCTTTCGCTTTGTTTTCCCTTTCTTTCTCCTCTTTCGCTTTGTTTTCCCTTTCTTTCTCCTCTTTCGCTTTGTTTTCCCTTTCTTTCTCCTCTTTCGCTTTATTTCCCTGTCTTTCTCCTCTTTCGCTTTGTTTTCCCTTTCTTTCTCCTCTTTCGCTTTGTTTCCCCGTCTTTCTCCTCTTTCGCTTTGTTTTCCCTTTCTTTCTCCTCTTTCGCTTTATTTCCCCGTCTTTCTCTCTTTACGCTTTATTTCCCCGTCTTTCTCCTCTTTAACTTTGTTTCCCGTCTTTCTCCTCTTTCGCTTTATTTCCCCGTCTTTCTCCTCTTTCGCTTTGTTTCCCCGTCTTTCTCCTCTTTCGCTTTATTTCCCCGTCTTTCTCCTCTTTCGCTTTATTTCCCCGTCTTTCTCCTCTTTCGCTTTGTTTCCCCGTCTTTCTCCTCTTTCGCTTTATTTCCCCGTCTTTCTCCTCTTTCGCTTTATTTCCCCGTCTTTTCTCCTCTTCGCTTTATTTCCCCGTCTTTCTCCTCTTTCGCTTTATTTCCCCGTCTTTCTCCTCTTTCGCTTTATTTCCCCCTCTTTCTCCTCTTTCGCTTTGTTTTCCCTTTCTTTCTCCTCTTCTGGCTTTGTTTCCCCGTCTTTCTCCTCTTTCGCTTTGTTTCCCCGTCTTTCTCCTCTTTCGCTTTGTTTCCCCGTCTTTCTCCTCTTTCGCTTTATTTCCCCGTCTTTCTCCTCTTTCGCTTTGTTTTCCCTTTCTTTCTCCTCTTTCGCTTTGTTTCCCCGTCTTTCTCCTCTTTCGCTTTATTTCCCCGTCTTTCTCCTCTTTCGCTTTGTTTCCCCGTCTTTCTCCTCTTTCGCTTTGTTTCCCCGTCTTTCTCCTCTTTCGCTTTATTTCCCCGTCTTTCTCACCTCTTCGCTTTATTTCACGTCTTTCTCCTCTTTCGCGTTGTTTTCCCGTCTTTCTCCTCTTTCGCCTTGTTTTCCCTCTCTTTCTCCTCTTTCGCTTTGTTTTCCCTTTCTTTCTCCTCTTTCGCTTTGTTTTCCCTTTCTTTCTCCTCTTTCGCTTTGTTTTCCCTTTCTTTTTCTCCTCTTTAAGCTTTGTTTTCCCTTTCTTTCTCCTCCTTCGCTTTATTTCCCCGTCTTTCTCCTCTTTCGCTTTATTTCCCATTATTTCTCCTCTTCGCTTTGTTTTCCCTTTCTTTCTCCTCTTTCGCTTTGTTTCCCCGTCTTTCTCCTCTTTCGCTTTGTTTCCCCGTCTTTCTCCTCTTTCGCTTTATTTCCCCGTCTTTCTCCTCTTTCGCTTTATTTCCCCGTCTTTCTCCTCTTTCGCTTTATTTCCCCGTCTTTCTCCTCTTTCGCTTTGTTTCCCCGTCTTTCTCCTCTTTCGCTTTATTTCCCCGTCTTTCTCCTCTTTCGCTTTGTTTCCCCGTCTTTCTCCTCTTTCGCTTTATTTCCCTGTCTTTCTCCTCTTTTACCTTTATTTCCCCGTCTTTCTCCTCTTTCGCTTTGTTTTCCCCGTCTTTCTCCTCTTTAAGCTTTATTTCCCGTCTTTCTCCTCTTCCGCCTTTGTTTCCCCGTCTTTCTCCTCTTTCGCTTTGTTTCCCCGTCTTTCTCCTCTTTCGCTTTATTTCCCCGTCTTTCTCCTCTTTCGCTTTATTTCTCCTCTTTCTCTTTGTTTCCCCGTCTTTCTCCTCTTTCGCTTTATTTCCCCGTCTTTCTCCTCTTTCGCTTTGTTTCCCCGTCTTTCTCCTCTTTCGCTTTGTTTCCCCGTCTTTCTCCTCTTTCGCTTTATTTCCCCGTCTTTCTCCTCTTTCGCTTTATTTCCCCGTCTTTCTCCTCTTTCGCTTTATTTCCCCGTATTTCTCCTCTTTCGCTTTATTTCCCCGTATTTCTCCTCTTTCGCTTTATTTCCCCGTATTTCTCCTCTTTCGCTTTGTTTTCCCTTTCTTTCTCCTCTTTCCCCGTCTTTCTCCTCTTTCGCTTTATTTCCCCGTCTTTCTCCTCTTTCGCTTTGTTTCCCCGTCTTTCTCCTCTTTCGCTTTATTTCCCCGTCTTTCTCCTCTTTCGCTTTATTTCCCCGTCTTTCTCCTCTTTCGCTTTATTTCCCCGTCTTTCTCCTCTTTCGCTTTGTTTCCCCGTCTTTCTCCTCTTTCGCTTTATTTCCCCGTCTTTCTCCTCTTTCGCTTTGTTTCCCCGTCTTTCTCCTCTTTCGCTTTATTTCCCCGTCTTTCTCCTCTTTCGCTTTATTTCCCCGTCTTTCTCCTCTTTCGCTTTATTTCCCCGTATTTCTCCTCTAGCTTTGTTTCCCCGTATTTCTCCTCTTTCGCTTTATTTCCCCGTCTTTCTCCTCTTTCGCTTTGTTTCCCCGTCTTTCTCCTCTTTCGCTTTGTTTCCCCGTCTTTCTCCTCTTTCCCTTTATTTCCCCGTCTTTCTCCTCTTTCGCTTTATTTCCCGTATTTCTCCTCTTCCGGCTTTGTTTCCCCGTCTTTCTCCTCTTTTGCTTTATTTCCCCGTCTTTCTCCTCTTTCGCTTTATTTCCCCGTCTTTCTCCTCTTTCGCTTTATTTCCCCGTATTTCTCCTCTTCCTTTGTTTCCCCGTATTTCTCCTCTTTCGCTTTATTTCCCCGTCTTTCTCCTCTTTCGCTTTATTTCCCCGTCTTTCTCCTCTTTCGCTTTGTTTCCCGTAATCTTTCTCCTCTTTCGCTTTATTTCCCGTATTTCTCCTCTTTAGCTTTATTTCCCGTATTTCTCCTCTTTCGCTTTATTTCCCCGTCTTTCTCCTCTTTCGCTATTTCCCCGTCTTTCTCCTCTTTGCTTTATTTCCATTATTTCTCACTCTTCGCTTTATTTCCCGTCTTTCTCCTCTTTCGCTTTATTTCCCCGTCTTTCTCCTCTTTCGCTTTATTTCCCCGTCTTTCTGCTCTTTCGCTTTGTTTTCCCTTTCTTTCTCCTCTTTCGCTTTGTTTCCCCGTCTTTCTCCTCTTTTCGCTTTGTTTCCTTTCTTTCTCCTCTTTAAGCTTTGTTTTCCCTTTCTTTCTCCTCTTTCGCTTTATTTCCCCGTCTTTCTCCTCTTTCGCTTTATTTCCCCGTCTTTCTCCTCTTTCGCTTTGTTTCCCCGTCTTTCTCCTCTTTCGCTTTATTTCCCGTCTTTCTCCTCTTCGCTTTGTTTCCCGTCTTCTCCTCTTTCGCTTTGTTTCCCCGTCTTTCTCCTCTTTCGCTTTATTTCCCCGTCTTTTCTCCTCTTTTTCGCTTTATTTCCCGTCTTTCTCCTCTTTCGCTTTGTTTCCCCGTCTTTCTCCTCTTTCGCCTTTATTTCCCCGTCTTTCTCCTCTTCGCTTTGTTTCCCCGTCTTTCTGCTCTCTTTACGCTTTGTTTCCCCGTCTTTCTCCTCTTTCGCTTTATTTCCCCGTCTTTCTCCTCTTTCGCTTTATTTCCCCGTCTTTCTCCTCTTTCGCTTTGTTTCCCGTCTTTCTCCTCTTTAAGCTTTATTTCCCCGTCTTTCTCCTCTTTCGCTTTGTTCCCCGTCTTTCTCCTCTTCCTTTGTTTCCCGTCTTTCTCCTCTTTCGCTTTATTTCCCCGTCTTTCTCCTCTTTCGCTTTATTTCCCCGTATTTCTCCTCTTTCGCTTTATTTCCCCGTATTTCTCCTCTTTCACTTTATTTCCCCGTATTTCTCCTCTTTCACTTTATTTCCCGTATTTCTCCTCTTTCGCTTTGTTTTCCCTTTCTTTCTCCTCTTTCGCTTTGTTTCCCCGTCTTTCTCCTCTTTCGCTTTGTTTTCCCGTCTTTCTCCTCTTTCGCTTTGTTTCCCCGTCTTTCTCCTCTTTCGCTTTATTTCCCCGTCTTTCTCCTCTTTCGCTTTATTTCCCCGTCTTTCTCCTCTTTCGCTTTGTTTCCCCGTCTTTCTCCTCTTTCGCTTTATTTCCCCGTCTTTCTCCTCTTTCGCTTTATTTCCCCGTCTTTCTCCTCTTTCGCTTTGTTTCCCCGTCTTTCTCCTCTTTCGCTTTATTTCCCCGTCTTTCTCCTCTTTAGCTTTATTTCCCCGTATTTCTCCTCTTTAAGCTTTGTTTCCCCGTATTTCTCCTCTTTCACTTTATTTCCCGTCTTTCTCCTCTTTCACTTTGTTTCCCGTCTTTCTCCTCTTTTCGCTTTGTTCCCGTCTTTCTCCTCCTTCGCTTTATTTCCCCGTCTTTCTCCTCTTTCACTTTATTTCCCGTATTTCTCCTCTTTTCCTTTGTTTCCCCGTATTTCTCCTCTTCTGCTTTATTTCCCCGTATTTCTCCTCTTTCGCTTTATTTCCCCGTCTTTCTCCTCTTTCGCTTTATTTCCCCGTATTTCTCCTCTTTCGCTTTGTTTCCCCGTATTTCTCCTCTTTCGCTTTATTTCCCCGTCTTTCTCCTCTTTCGCTTTGTTTCCCCGTCTTTCTCCTCTTTCGCTTTATTTCCCCGTCTTTCTCCTCTTTCGCTTTATTTCCCCGTCTTTCTCCTCTTTCGCTTTGTTTCCCCGTCTTTCTCCTCTTTCGCTTTGTTTTCCCTTTCTTTCTCCTCTTTCGCTTTATTTCCCCGTCTTTCTCCTCTTTCGCTTTATTTCCCCGTCTTTCTCCTCTTTCGCTTTATTTCCCCGTCTTTCTTTCTCCTCTTCGCTTTGTTTCCCGTCTTTCTCCTCTTCAACTGTTTCCCTTTCTTTCTCCTCTTTCGCTTTGTTTCCCCGTCTTTCTCCTCTTTTCGCTTTGTTTTCCCTTTCTTTCTCCTCTTTAAGCTTTGTTTTCCCTTTCTTTCTCCTCTTTCGCTTTGTTTCCCCGTCTTTCTCCTCTTTCGCTTTGTTTTCCCTTTCTTTCTCCTCTTTCGCTTTGTTTCCCCGTCTTTCTCCTCTTTCGCTTTGTTTTCCCTTTCTTTCTCCTCTTTCGCTTTGTTTTCCCTTTCTTTCTCCTCTTTCGCTTTGTTTTCCCCGTCTTTCTCCTCTTTAGCTTGTTTTCCCTTTCTTTCTCCTCTTTCGCTTTGTTTTCCCTTTCTTTCTCCTCCTTCGCTTTATTTCCCCGTCTTTCTCCTCTTTCGCTTTATTTTACGTCTTTCTCCTCTTTCGCTTTGTTTCCCCGTCTTTCTCCTCTTTCGCTTTATTTCCCCGTCTTTCTCCTCTTTCGCTTTGTTTCCCCGTCTTTCTCCTCTTTCGCTTTGTTTTCCCTTTCTTTCTCCTCTTTCGCTTTGTTTTCCCTTTCTTTCTCCTCTTTCGCTTTATTTCCCCGTCTTTCTCCTCTTTCGCTTTATTTCCCCGTCTTTCTCCTCTTTCGCTTTGTTTCCCCGTCTTTCTCCTCTTTCGCTTTATTTCCCCGTCTTTCTCCTCTTTCGCTTTATTTCCCCACGTATTTCTCCTCTTTCGCTTTATTTCCCGTCTTTCTCCTCTTCTTTATTTCCCGTCTTTCTCCTCTTTCGCTTTGTTTCCCCGTCTTTCTCCTCTTTCGCTTTATTTCCCCGTCTTTCTCCTCTTTTGCTTTATTTCCCCGTCTTTCTCCTCTTTCGCTTTATTTCCCCGTCTTTCTCCTCTTTCGCTTTATTTCCGTCTTTCTCCTCTTTCGCTTTGTTTTCCCTTTCTTTCTCCTCTTTCGCTTTGTTTTCCCTTTCGTTCTCCTCTTTCGCTTTGTTTTCCCCGTCTTTCTCCTCTTTCGCTTTATTTCCCCGTCTTTCTCCTCTTTCGCTTTATTTCCCCGTCTTTCTCCTCTTTCGCTTTATTTCCCCGTCTTTCTCCTCTTTCGCTTTGTTTTCCCTTTCTTTCTCCTCTTTCGCTTTGTTTTCCCTTTCTTTCTCCTCTTTCGCTTTGTTTCCCCGTATTTCTCCTCTTTCGCTTTGTTTCCCCGTCTTTCTCCTCTTTCGCTTTGTTTCCCCGTCTTTCTCCTCTTACTCCTCCTCTTCCTCTTTCCTTTTATCTTATTCGTCTACTTTTTTTTCCTGCTTCTCCCTTTTTTTTCTTTTTTTTATTCAAGGAGGTAACATTGCATGAAAGAATGTGTGTGTGTGTGTGTGTGCGTGTGTGTTTGTGTACGTTTGTGTGTGTGAGTGCGTGTGTGTTTGTGTGTGAGTGTATGTGTGTTTTTGTGAGTGAAATCTGTGTATAAGTGTATGTGTACGTTTGTGTTTGTGTGTTTGTGTGCGTTTGTGTTGCATATTGCCCTATCTCCTTAGATAGATCTTAACAAAGGAACCACTAAGTCCTGATAAACATTTTATGACAGACATTTCTCATAATGGGAATACACCTTTGCGTCAAGTCATTAAAGATAGATTAATTTGCGATGCAGTTTTACCTTTATCTTTAAAATGTATCTTTATTCCGCTGTAAGTCGGGTTTGTTTACATGTGACGTCACGAGACTGAGGTAGGTTGGGTGGGTGGGGCGGGTGGGGTGGGGGGTGGGGGGGCATGACAAGTTTTAGTGATCTCGTGAGTTTTCTTTTAAAACTCAAGCCTCATAAACACAAACGCAATCATTTTATAGGTTCGTTATCAATATCATCATTATCTCTATTTTTATCATTATCATTATCATAATCATTATCTCTATTCCTATCGTTATCATCATCATAGTCATTATCTCTATTTCTATCGTTATAATCTTCCTAATCATTATCTCTATCTCTATCGTTATCATCATCATAATCATTATCTCCATCATAATCATCATCATCATCGTCATCATTATCATCTCCACCATCATCATCATCATCTCTATCATTATCAGGGTCGTTATTATTATCATCATCATCATCATCATCACCATCATCATTATCATCATTACCCTTATCACCCTGACCATCACCATCATTACCAACACACCATCACCATTCTCACCATCACCATTGTTATTTGCAACAATTTTTTTTTTTTTTTTTTTTTTTTTTTTTTTAATTCTTCCACATCATCAAGACGCATCAAGGAACACCAAAGGATCAAAAGACATTATCATTTTAAACAAATAATTAATGCAGTTTCCTCCTTTCGCAAAAATATAAATTCGAATAAAATTAGATACAAGAATAGAATAAGAACCAAACAAGACAATAATTTTATAAATCTTACAGAAAGGGGAAAAAAAGAAAAAAAAAAAAAAAAAAAAAAAATTTAACTTAAGAGACAATCTAATATATGATATAACAAAAACAATATAACAATATAATATAATAAATACATATAATATAATAAATATGATATAAATAAATATAATATAATAAATAATATAATATAATAATAAAAAGACAATATAATAGACAATATAACAAAGTATCAACCATTTCACAATCTTCCCAAATATCCCTTTAAACAATAAACAAACAAACAAAGAGAACAAAAACATCTCAAACAACAAAAGGAAAACAAACACAAATTGAATTCCCTTACGACAATTTTCCTTTTTTTATGCAAATGATCTGAAATATTCACCAGCATATGATGGATCCTTCGATATTGCCTTTTGAATGTGTGCTTGGGGTTTGCTTGCAGTTGATTGCATGCAACGACCTCACTCTTGTCTTGAAAGTTTTCTTGCGAAATGTGTAATTTATTATCGTGTATTTTGCTTTTT
>BOPN01003502.1:0-2500 GCA_017312705.2 Penaeus japonicus | reverse complement strand
AAGATAATTGAGTAGTTGAAATAGAATTTAGATTATCTATGTTTTCAGTGCAACGATTTTATTATTGCTAAAAGAATATACATGAACAAATACGGATGGAGAGATAGACAGAAAGAGAAATGTATTATATTAGATATGTAGAGAAAGATAGTTAGAAGTCGGGAAATTAGAGACGAGGCTAATAAAGAGAGACTAGATACATAATACATGAGAATTAAAAATAGGAATGTTAGTCCTAAAAAAAGAAAATGGAAAATAAGTATAAACAAACTTAAAGTCGCACTATCGTTTTTTTTTTTCTCTCTCTCTCTCTCTCTGTCTTTCATTAAGTCTTTCTTCTTGTTTCATTTCTTTTCATTAACCGAAAAAGCAAAAGAAATCGAGAATAAAGAGAAGGGTTTAGAGAGACAGAGAGAAAAAAGGCGGCGGGGGGGATCGTACCCTCACAGTAGAGTGTCATTACGGGCTTAAATCCACATGCGGATTCACCTGCATTCAAGTTACACGAACGGCAAGACCAAGGAGGATGAAAAACAAACGCGACGAGAACAAGAATGCCAAGGAAATTGCACGAGTTGATATGAGTGAGAGGGTCTAAAGCGCTCCTTGATTGAGCTGTTAGAAGTGGATGAAATAATAACAACAATAGGGTGGGTGAAACGGTGGTAGAGAGCCATCCAAGTGCTCATTAGGTATGACAGTGTTCTTGAACTTTGACAGTGTTCTTTGTTGTTGTTTTTTTAATATGATAGTGTTCTATAGATATGAGTGTTCTTTGAAAATGACAAGTGTTCTTTGGAAATGACCGTGTTCTTTGGAAATGACCGTGTTCTTTGAAAATGACCGTGTTCTTTGAAAGTGACCGTGTTCTTTGAAAACGACCATATTCTTTGAAAATGACCGTGTTCTGTTAAAGTGACCGTGTTCTTTGAAAACGACCATGTTCTTTGAAAATGACCGTGATCTTGGAAAATGACCGTGTTCTTTGAATATGGCAGTGTTCTTTAAAGAGGACAGTATTCTGTAAGTACAAAAGCTTTCTTTAGAATCATAGAACATTTTTGTCTTAGCTCTTTAGAGATGAGTGTTCTGAAAATAATATATAACGGTATTCTCTAGACATGACACTGATCTATAAATTTCGACTATATAAATAAGATATGACAGTATTCTCTAGACATGATCTATAAATTTCGACTGTATAAATAAGATATGACAGTATTCCCTAGACATGATCTATAAATTTCGACTATATAAATAAGATATGACAGTATCCTCTAGACATGACACTGATCTATAAATTTCGACTATATAAATAAGATATGACAGTATTCCCTAGACATGATCTATAAATTTCGACAGTGTTCCTTACCTACGATACAGCTCAGTCGACTAGCGTTCAGTGCCATCCGGTCGACATAGAGCCGTGGCGTTTGTCAGTTGGCACGCGTCGTATGTGTCAAATTTGCATATACAATGCAACTTTTGATTAATTCGTCAATCTGCTGGATTCACTTCCATGTCCATGCGCTGTCTGTCTTGATTAATTAATAGAGAAGTGTTTGCTCTGGAGTAAAATGCTCGTGAGCTGATTGGGTTTGTGTGTGTGAGAGAGATAGATAGATAAGAAAAAAAAAGATAAACGAGGAAATATATGGGAATTTAAGATAAAAAAGATTTGAAAGAGAGTGATCCAAACGGATTTCATTTCAGTGACCTGTTGGTCAATCAAGGGCTGTATTCTTTCAAAAGGAAAGTGTGTGAAAACGACATGGTTGTTTGTTTTCTCTCTCTCTCTCTCTCTCTCTCTCTCTCGCTCTCTTTCTCTTTCTCTTTCGCTTTCTTTGTTTCTCTCTTTTTTATTCTCGTTCTCTCTTTCTCTTTCTCCTCTCTGTCTGTCTCTCTATCTTTCTCCTTTTGTCTTTCTCTCTTCTCTTCTCTTCTCTTACCTCCCCCCTCTCTCTCTTTCTCCTTCTCTCTATCTGTCTCCCTCTATTTTTCTCCTTCCCTCTTTCTCTTTCTCTCTATCTTTCCCTCTTCTTTTTCTTTTTCTCTTTTTTTATTTTCTATTTCTATTTTTTTTCAAATTTTTCTGTTTTTATTTTTCTAATTTTATCTTTCTCCCTTTTTCTCGTTCTCTCTTTCTCTCTCTCTTTCTCTCTATCTCTCTCTCTTTCTCTCTCTCTTTCTCTCTATATCTCTCTCTCTTTCTCTCTCTCTCTCTCTCTCTCTCTCTCTCTCTCTCTCTCTCTCTCTCTCTCTCTCTCTCTCTCTCTTTCTCTTTCTCTCTTTCTCTCTCTATCTTATTTCTCTCTCTCTCTCTCTCCTTCTTTCTTTCTCTCTCTCTATTTCTTTCTCTTTCTTTCTTTTTTTCTCTCTCTCTCTTTCTTTCTTTCTCTCTCTCTCTCATTCTCTCTATCTCTCTCTTTCTTTCTCTCTCTCTCTCTTTCTCTCTTTTTTTCTCTCTCTCTCTTTCTTTCTTTCTCTCTCTCTCTCATTC
>BOPN01003501.1:155996-157826 GCA_017312705.2 Penaeus japonicus | reverse complement strand
GTGTGTGTGTGTGTGTGTGTGTGTGTGTGTGTGTGTGTGTGTGTGTGTGTGTGTGTGTGTGTGTGTGTGTGTGTGTGTGTGTGTGTGTGTGTGTACAGGACACGCCCGGTGACCGGACAGGGCATTCAAGAATGACCCGTGCGCTAGGTAAGCACCTAATCACGAGAATTCTTCTTTTGTGCTGCTTTAGAAACGCAGGGTGTCACCATTAGGGTCGATACGGGCGTGGGATCCCCGTGTCGCCCACGTCCGCCCACCGACGCGGAGACCCAGGGAAACGAACGGCGAATTGTCATCGGAGGGCCAATAGTGGGCGGGCGTGATCCATAATCCTAGGACACGGAGGTAACAAGTCCCCAGGGTGCGAGACCTGCCTGGTACCTCCTCCTCCTCCTCACACTCGCAATATTAATGGTTCCACAACAACAAACAGATAATTGAGCTTTGTGGCCCATTTTTTTCGCTGGCTTGTTGTTCGATTAGTTTGTTTGTTTGTTTGTTTTTCTAATCATTTTCTTATTAATAATCCTTTTTTCTTTCTTTCTTTCTCTTTTATATCTAATCCTACTTCCTCCATACACACACACACCTTCTTCGATTAAAACAGCCTCGTCCTCGGCGGCAAAGTGGTGCATAATAACGTATAAAATTCCTTAGCATCACTTAAGAGAGGTCTTTAATCAATATTGCACGCCTCGGGAACGACAGGGCATGATGGATCACCGAACGACGAGAGGTCTCAGTACAGCCGCTGTCCTGCTCGTCCGCGCCGCATCATTTCTCAGGCGGGAGACAAACCGAGTACTGAGCCTCACGCATTACGGGTTTTGCCCCCGAGCCCCCGAGTGGCGCCGAGCCCCGAGCGAACACACGTCGCCTTCACACGACAGGCTTAGGCCCACGGCCAGGTAACGAGAGGTATTATGTATACTGTAGGTGTGCACAATTGTGAATATGTTTATATTGATATGAATATGTTTATATTGTGTGTGTGTGTGCGTGTGTGTGTGTGTGTGTGTGTGTGTGTGTGTGTGTGTGTGTGTGTGTGTGTGTGTGTGTGTGTGTGTGTGCATTTATATACAGATAGACAATCTTACATTGCAAGCGATACATGTCTATGTAAATAGATGATCATAAATAAGTGTACGTATATGTCTATAGATCTTAAATCTGCATCTCCGTTATATTTAAGTTCTTAGGTAGGTCTTTACTTTGCTGGTGCACAAGAATCCGTCACTGTAAATTTGATTTTCTTTTTTTTATGATTGTGAATTTAGATGAACTTCCATATTAATAGGATGACGCACAAAAAGAAATGAGAAATGAGGCAAGAGTTTCGAAATCCGCTGGAGTTTAGCTTCGAAACAATTGCCTCACTTTCCGATAGAAGTCGTTTTATTTTCCGAATAATACTAATTCATTCAGTAGGAACTTATTAGGAAGGGAATATGATAGTCTCGTCACCAAATCAAGCTTCCTCTTCAGATCTGTGGCCTAGAAGAAGGAAATCTCTAGCGGGCAAAGAAAGAGGAATATGATGAGTGGGTTCGGTTCGGGAGTCCACAAGCAAAACGCCCTACGAAACTCTGCACTTGGGACAAGGCGATGATAACCAATCCTGGCGAAGGAGCCCCGTAGGAAATCGATCTTTCCTTTCAGATACGCACATAGAGAAGAAAAAATGACGATCCCTCTCTTGATATGAAGCGGTATGTTGAAAGAAGAAATGTTTATATATTTCGTTGAGCATAAGTTTCCAAAGATGAAATGATCAGTAAAGAGGTGAACCAAGGTGCTCGGGAAAAGAATGTTGATATTAGCCTCACCCGA
>BOPN01003501.1:145996-150996 GCA_017312705.2 Penaeus japonicus | reverse complement strand
GACTCCAGTTGTAAGACAGGGCCTGTTTACACGAGGCGCTTTCTAACGCGCGTTAGCAAACTCGGCGTTAGAAACTACCGCTCACACGAGGCGCTTTCAAACACGGCGTCAATGCGACGCTTGTGTTTGTGCGTGCGTTATATGTGTGTCTGTGCCAAACAATGCAGAGAGAAACAGACATATATATATATATATATATATATATATATATATATATATATATATATATATATATATATATACATATATACATATATAATGACCGTTTGAAGCCGCGCAAGCGGCGAGAAACTTCCTCCACGTGGAGTATCCCAGGGGTTGCCATAGTAACGCACATTCTCTCTCCTCATTGGTAGCAGCCCAGCCAATAAGAGAGCACCCTGCTTTCAAAACGCCGCGTTAGCAAGGGACCCCGACGTTGACGCGGCGTCAGGCAAAACGCCGTGTCACGTGTGACCGGTTCCATAGATACCATTGACTTTGCTAACACCACGTTTACTACCGCGCGTTAAAAGCGCCTCGTGTAAACAGGGCCTAAAAGAGGGTAACTTCATACGCTACATGAAGGCTTGGGATCACATCCTGATAGATTTTACGGGTACTTCCAAATGGATGTCAAACTTTTAAACATCAAAAGATCAGCAGTAGAATATTTAGACACAAAATGAGACAGTGAGAACATGAGTACATGGCGCTATAGTCTGAATGCTCAAATATCAAATAACTGTCGCCAAGCCAGACGCGCGCTCTCAACGGTTTCTATCGACGGGCGACTAAGGCCCGGTTTACAGGAGGCGCTTTCCAACGTGTGTTAGCAAACTCGGCGTTAGAAACTACCGCTCACACGAGGCGCTTTCAAACGCGGCGTCAACGCGACACTTTAGTTTGTGCGTGCGTTATGTGTGTCTGTGCCAAACAATGCAGAGAGAAACAGACATATATATCTATATATATATATATAGTACCGTTTGAAGCGGCGCAAGCGGCGAGAAACTTCCTCCACGTGGAGTATCCCAGGGGTTGCCATAGTAACGTGCATTCTCTCTCCTCATTGGTAGCAGCCCAGCCAATTAGAGAGCGCTCTGCTTTCAAAACGCCGCGTTAGCAAGGGACCCGACGTTGACGCGGCGTCAGGCAAAACGCCGTGTCACGTGTGACCGGTTCCATAGATACCATTGACTTTGCCTAACGCCACGTTTGCTAACGCGCGTTAAAAGCGCCTCGTGTAAACCGGGCCTAAGACCGTGTCGCGGCGCCATGGGAAAGGAACGATTTCCCGGCAATGCCTCATTACGCACGTGCTTCATTTCTAACCACTTGTCGGCTACAAAAGTAGCGCGACAAAAGGTGGCTCGTTTCGCACCTGGTTTAATACACGCAATGATAAAACCATACTTCTTTACAAAAGAAGCGATTGTCGTTTATAATGCGAGCTTAGAAGTCACAAATTCCCTCTTATTAATGTCATTAAAAAGAAAGATAAGAAAAAATATATATATATACAAATATACACACACACACACACACACACACACACACACACACACACACACACACACCTCCCCCCCCCCCCCCCCCCCCCCCCTCTCTCTCTCTCTCTCTCTCTCTCTCTCTCTCTCTCTCTCTCTCTCTCTCTCTCTCTCTCTCTCTCTCTCTCTCTCTCTCACTCTCACTCCCTCCCCCATCTGAAAGTGAAGGTGACAGGCCGGAGATTATCTGGGGTATAAATGGTCCCAAAAGTCTTGAAATGCAGCCTGCAGCTTAGGGATGGAAGATGTCTTCCTCTTTCAACTTGCTCTTGATGGCCCCACAAAGTTTTCTGTTGATTCAGATCTGATAGACTGTCAGGCCAGGTATTGAAGAATCAGACTCAACAATCAGTCAATCACTAACATTCTTTGAAGTGTGGCAGGGCGCACCATCCTGCATGAACAATGCAGGATGGTGAGGCGGAGCCATAAGCATCCTAGTGTTAAAGAGGTTGCTGCTATGCCTACAATACACAAAGTTTTCTGAAATATCATATACTGCAAATGTTCCTTCAATTGTCCTGAGCACCTACCTCCACTGCTGCAGGGTCCATCCTCAGTGTACTTTAGCAATAATCACTCTCCATGGCATGTGAGCCCCAATAACCCAGCAACTCCCAAATCCCAGCTTCTTCAAGTAATCGCTGAGCCACACCAGTGAGGAGCTGGGACCATTTTCCATAAGTTCCCTTGAGGAAAGGCTAAGAAGTACATCCACTTGATGCTTAATATGACTCAGGGTTCTAGATGTCAGCATAGACTTCTTTCCAGGTTTCAGCTTGTGATTAGGTAACCCCCGATTCACCATTTTTCTTGGTCTACCTCTGGCTCTCACCCTCGCCTTCACCCTCATCCTTGCCCTTACTATATGCACTTATATATACACACTAAGAGAGAATTCTACAATAGTATCAGTAGTTCCTATATTGGCTTAACAACCGCACTTGCTCCACTAATAAAGGCAGCAACAATTATATGCACGTTTGCATATTTATGTGTATATGTGTGCATGCATACACACACAAAAACACACACACACACATACACATGTACATATAATGCATGAACAGAGTTCATAGCAACAAATGTAGAAGAAAGGTATGAATGAGACTGAATATCTAAACACACGAGATGTATTTGACACATTTCCACGTTTTTTCTATATACATGCATACATACATGCGCACATATGTGTGCCACACACATGAACACACACAAACATACAAACATTTTCATTGTCTTGTGGTAATCTTTTTAAGAGAACATTTTTACTAAAGATCCCTGAATTTTTTTTTTTCATTTTCAATGTTTAACCCACTCACGACGGGGGCATTCCAGCATTGCATGTCACAATGCCGGGGCTTTTGAACGCTTAGGCCTAAATCAATTAAATGGCTGGCACCATATTGTGCCACCCGGCCACCGGGCTTTTGAATGAGCGGTACAGTAGTGTACCACCCGTCCAGAGAGGGTTAAAATACTCATATGGTAAATAAAGATTTGGCTAGATAACTAATGTTTATTCATTTAGACTTTTCTACATTATAAAACCTAACCAGTAGCTTAACCTTAAAACCTAAAGTAGGAAGGCATGAATAACCTGCATTTAAATGACAGCACTTCATATCCTGATGCCATATATCTGCCTTACCATCTTCCCAAGTAATTGAAAATTTGAAGAGTTATCCAAGAATAAAGAACATAAGACTTCACTAAAATCTGTTAAACACAAGGAAAAGTTTTTTTAATGAGGACACTGTTTACATTTTTATAAGAAATCCCACACCTCTACATCAATTATATCAGTAATTACTAACATTTTGGACATTTGGTATGTTCATGACAAATATACTTCCAACTGATTAACTAAACACATACTTTCAGATATCACATACATATGATCAATACATGTCATTCATAAGTACCACTTTCATATAATCTTTAGTATTATGCAACATACACATCATAGAACAAATTTACATAGAGTAATTCAAGCCTATAAAATTTTAAAATGTGAAACAAGTTTGTGCAACAATGCTGCTTGGTTAAAGCACATGAATTGTGTTTAAAAAAAACTACAAGATAATAATCATTTAACATATCAGATTCTCAGGGTGTAAAGAAAATTGATACACACTGTTGTTATGAAATAATCATCCTATTTCTTTGGTCAGTGTCTTTTTTAGACTCCCCCCCAAAGATACCCTATTGGAGCACTGGCAAAACTTAAAAACTCGGCCAGAATCAGATAGTCTACAAATTTTGTGCAGGTTAGATATTTTATTGCTCTGTCATTCATTTGTGTGCCAACACCCTGTGCAGCAATTCTCCATGGTGAGGTGCTTACTAAACTCATTCTGTAACTAAGGTAACATATCTAAAAGCTAACTAGAACTTCGTAGAACCAAAATACAATTAAAAAATTGAAAGGGGTTCAATCAATGCCCATCCTTTCCATAGTTTACTCCAACTCATTTCGTTCCTCAATTTTACAGAAAATACATTAGAAGTAAAGAAGACTAATTTCTTGAAAAATGGCATTTTAACCATACTTGTTTTCCCTTGCTGTATGATTCAACACTTTGCTGAAAATACAGAAATTTTATTTATCACATTGATATTCTAATCTGAAAGATTTGATTGTATAATACTATCTATTCTGCACTACGAACACACACGGAGTCAGCTGATCCGCATATCTTCAAACTGACTACTGGACGGAGTATGTCTGGAAGATGGAGGGAAAGAAAAATTAGTATTTATCAGATGAAAAATTACATACATGATACAAGACTTAACAAACATACAAAAATGTGACTCATGATTTTTTTTTTTTTTCCATCTTCCTTAATGGCCACTCATTTAGTTTATATAATATTTATCAACATGGTAAGTGCCTACTTTACATGTGCATATATACAAATTACATCAAACTCATTCACTTAGCAAATATGTGCCCTTGTATTCTACTTATCATAAAAGACTATAATACTATAGGCATTGAAATAATTTCTCCCCTATGTGCAGCTGGTTTCCTGTTTGAATCACATGTAATTTTTTGGTAAAGGCAAGTTTTCATCATAGCTTTCCATATTTTACTCATTTCTGAAGGAAATAGTTTCTTATGTATTTGAATATCCACTTGTTTGGGGAGTACTACTACTGAAAAAAAAAGTTTACAAGGACCTTCTCTTCAAATCATTAAGAGGAATGAGTCACAAATTAGACAAAGGGCTACATGTTTAATAATCTTGACAGAAATGATGAACGTTTAGCAACCATACTCTATCACTTAATAACCATCTGAACTAATCATAATAGTACAGGAAAAATATTAAACTGATTGTTATATTAATACTGATATTGGAATTTCCTCAAAACTGAGTGGATTGTCTGAGGAAGTAAGAGCAAGCTAGAGGCAAACTGACAGGAGGATACATGAAGCACAGAGAATGCTAAAAGAGTCAAGTA
>BOPN01003501.1:123496-138496 GCA_017312705.2 Penaeus japonicus | reverse complement strand
TACCTGTATAAGTAAGGGATTCTACAAAATCTGAATACAGGTAATTTACATATAAAAAAGATGACCTCATATCCATACTTTTCTCTACTAAAGTATCACTCAAAGCAAGGCACTTACATTGTTACAAGTAAATGTCTCAATTTCTAAGCATTTCTGAGAAAAATACAGCTCTTTCTCTTTCTCTCTCCTCAAAACCTCATATCATAAGGTCTGAGTATACATTTCTTATCTTAAATGTAGCTTACTTAGTAGTTACAAAGCTTGCATAGGGATCCAACAACAAGACAATATCACGTTTCAAACCTGTTGCCAACATTGCTACCCATGGGTACGCGACGGGAGGATGCCTGGCGCTGGCGGGAGAGGAAGGACTGACCCTGGTCCATTGTGGTGAGGCGCTGACTGATCATCTGCCTGTGCATCTGCATGCCCTAAAACCACAAAAAGATCCAGGATTCACACCTCTTCTATTCTCTTGGATTGCATGGCTAATGCAAACTTATTTTGGACCATTTTGCCAAATTTGTTTATTTGTGTAAACATTCTACATCACTGGCCAAAATAAGCTAAAATACTAAAAAAGAAAATTTAAATTAAAGGTGTTGGTACATCTTCAACATTCAGTGAAAATTAACCTAATTTTTGTTCTTCTACCAAACTGTTCTGCAAAGAACTTTTTTTAAATGAAAATTACAGTTCAGAGACAAACCGAAAATCTACTTGGATTTAACTTCAGTCCCTATTACCCTTCTCATAACTTACAAAATTGTAGAAGGCAGTGGTAATCAACTTTTCTTCCATATCCCGGATCATTTTGGTCTTCTCATTTTCACGCTGAAATGAAATTAAAAAATGAATCGACAGTCCTTACTATGCCTATGCCAAGCCCAATGTAGAGTATAATAGTAAGAAATTAAGAGTCCATTTCATATTGATTTTCTTCTGCTCTTTTGACCTCACCTCTAAATTCTCAATTATGCGTTCCTTCTCATGGATGGTTGACCTGAGGTTTGAGACATCAGGAACAAGAGCTGGATTGTGCTTGGGGTCCAGCGTCTTGATGACAGACTTAGCCTTCCCAAGATACTTCTTGTACCTCTCCTCCATAGCTGCCATCTCGCTTTCCTTCTTTGCAAGGCTTTCTTCCAGTGATGCAATCCTCTCGCCTTTTGCAAGAGGGATATATTAATATTATGCAAGATGGAGGAATATAAATAAAAGTTCAAGGTCATGCTCCATAATCAGCAATGTGTGGGAATATATGTTACATGTATTGGTAGAGAATGGATAATACAAATAAGCACTAAAAAATCCATAAATCATCATAACTAAACATTTTCCAATTCTATATGGAAGGACATACACTTCTTGATATATTCTTCATTTGAAGAAACCCGAAAAATAGTACAGAAAAATAATTCTAGAAAAGAAATCAAGACACAATAATACAGAAAAATCAATTTCTATACTGAGAGTAAGAAAAACAGAACTTACTTTGTTCAGCCATCTTTCTATCTAAATCACTGCTCTTTCCTCCCGCAGACCTTGAAGGAGATGCCGCAGCCATGGCCATAGAAGGACCCATGACTGATGATGCCTTTGCCTCCTCCACCTCACTCTCTAGCTCCATAATACGATGATTCAGTTGTCTGCCAGAAGGTTCAAGTCAAGTGTAAGCTAAAAATTCTGGGCTCAAAAAGGTATTTCAATTTCAGGAATTCAATAAACCATTGCTGGGCCTCAAAAATAAGGTTGTCCTATAACTCTTTCCGACCTCATTAATAATCTAAGATGCAGATTTTCTTTCCATTTTCCCCTTTCTATTCTTAACAGACCATTATTAGTAAAAATATGATTTTTTTCACCTTTCTTTGTACATTTTCTTTACAGAAAGCACTTTATTTTATAAATGTAAAGAGTACTTTCAGTCTTGCCATCACTTCTATACCGACTATAAATGAAGGATGTTTTGTCATCATTACAAGGTCAAAAGTGAACCTCCACTTCATGACTTCATTTTTCAGTATACAACCTCAATATTTCAAACATACAGAAAAATAGCACATGGACACAATTTCCCTTTATTTGCCTTTTCTGAAGAATGATTAAATAAAGTAACGAAAAAATATATGCATACACAAAAAATATATAAAGAGAAAATCATATTGAGAAAGATAAAAGAATTCAAATACTTTGGTACCAGATTTTCAAATAAATATCAGTTACACCTGTTGTACTTTCTTATTCACTGAAATAATATCAATATCAGTGAAA
Source organism: Penaeus japonicus (assembly GCA_017312705.2). Classification (NCBI taxonomy): domain Eukaryota; kingdom Metazoa; phylum Arthropoda; class Malacostraca; order Decapoda; family Penaeidae; genus Penaeus; species Penaeus japonicus. The sequence continues at coordinate 136,222 of BOPN01003501.1, read as the reverse complement.
AATTATTGCTGCAACACTAGACTTCAAAATGGAGTACATTTGAGCACTTAGATTCTGGAACATCACATACAACAAGCACACAGACACACAGACACACAGACACGCTCTTACACACAAGAACACAGAACATCTTTTATCATGGTAATATCACTCAATATCTGATCTTCCATTTCTTTTCAATATAGAGCATCGATTCCAGAGATGACTAAAATGTACAAATTGGGTACAGATATAATTTTACCATGAAGTCTTTATTAAATCAACTGTGTAGGAAAAGAAAAAAAAGAGAAAATCACTGATCCAATCCCACTATTCCATAACCAACATCTACAAAGGAAGCATTGTGTTATAAAAATACACAATTATTTTCAAAGATGCCTATGGAAGTGCCCTGTGAAAGAGAGACTCACATGTGTACAATATACCTCCTCTATGTCTGCAGTCCTGTCACCAGAAATCAGTAACAAGACTGAGCACATATACAACAAAGAGATATTATTCACTATCAATTGTATTTTTCCTGGGATAAATTATATGACAGTCATTGCCATAGCATTTACATAAGAACACTTACGTAAACAAATTTCCCTTTTCTACTGTGGCAATGCTCACAGGTAGGAGCAACATGCCATTTTCAATCATGGACTAGATATGATTATTACAGAAAGAGCAGTTAATCAACCATGAATTTGCTTTAGATAATATTCTTTCACATAAATTTTCATACTGCCCATGCCATAGTCCTGTTCAATGAACTCAAACTCAATGAATTCAAGACAGATGACATGATATCACGTCATTGTAATGTTATCAACTCGACAAATGATGTCCTATGATGTCATGGAGTTTTACCATATATACACATTGTACACTGTTATATTTCCATATATACATTGTTGTTACAATTGTATATATACACATTTTTTTGGGCTCGATAAAACAAAAGATAATAATAAATAAAGCGAAAAACTCTTTTTGTCACCCTTTTGAATAGAATGGGTGAAAATCATTCTAAGAGGTTCAGTACAGCCTCACGTCTCGAGATATCTGTGCACCAGCTGTGTGTACCTGCTATAAAGCCAACAGGCTTAATAGCTTTATGGGTGACATTAACATCACCTCATGCCTTCATTGGGTTTTCACAATGGGTAATTGGACTGGTCGCTGCCTAAGTGAGCAAGCTGTGAATACACTCCAGCGAGATGACCATGTGCAGCCAACATAGAACATATTTTTGCCTGAAATTTTTTTGCTGTCAAAATTATTTAATGACATCTTTGGTAAATGCCTACCAGTTATAAATACTGCTGACTATTCTTATATATCCCTTCCTTTTTATGCTTATGCATAACATATCAGTTATCAATATATAAGAAGACATGTCACATCCTGACATGTGGTGACAATCTTAGGTGAAACTCTTCACCAACTTCCTCCAGAAAAGTCTGTTTCTTCTTTCTTTTTCTTAGCCAATGAATCAAGATAGATAGTCACCTCTTGCTTTGTTGCATTCAATATATTTAGTATCTTTGAAGGGTGCAGTTCCTCTGCACAACTGTAATTGATTTTCATTTTAGATAGTGTCTCAAAAAAAGACATTACACTGCCTTATAATCCATTCCATAGACCCATTCAGAAGAACATGAGAAGTGGGGTATTCTGCTTCCAATTAATATTAGATAAACATATCCTTTTCAGCCAGATGTAAAACTCCATACAACTGTATATTGTACAAAGTCTGTAAACAATGCCACTATGCAGATAGACTATGGTATTTCCAAGTCTTTTTGATTCCTTTTGTAGTGTACACATATTTCTCAATCATTATTTCAATATTCACATGCTACAGAATTAGCACTGATTTGTGTTAACACAAACTTTTCTTTTCTGGATAAAGCTTAGTGTTGAAATTGTGGTATTTTACATGCCCCAGTCATCTAATAACTGAGAGAAGTTTCTATGTACTAAAAGATGCCTATTAATAACTCTGTGCTAGCACAAAATGTTCTGTTTTTGTGTCATCTTGTTTTTTTCATACATAGAAACCTGTCATTCTTTGAAAAAAAAGCATAATATTCTTGCTTCTTAATTTAAGTAACATAAATTAACATACAGCTGGTAATTTATTTTGCAGTATTACAACAGTAAATCAACATTTATCTGTTGCAAGAATCACCCATTTAGTCAATACAATAACTACCATTCCTTTCACCTTCCCATTTTTGAAGATCCTAATTCCAGTCCTGCACATCTCTGTCGGTCATGTTGATGTACACAACTTCAGGAATTAATTCTAAATGTAAAAAAATAAAGCAGCAGAAAATCACTACCCTCAATAGGACATCATTCTACAAGAAACATATAAGCAATCTTCCAACAGCTCTGTTGGCCACACTTATGTGCACAATTAATGGTATAACTGCAAATGCATATATTAACCCATTCACAATGGGTCACGTGATATCATGTCACGGGAATATTTCGCCGGATGATGCCCAATCACATCATGATCACTCCCTCTAAATCCACGTTCTACGTAGTTACGTATGTATATACTTATTGCAGTTGCATTTGTATTGACACATTTTTCTTGACTTGTCAAAATAATGTAAAAAAAATTACAAAAACCACCTTTTATCACCCCACGGAAACGGGCGGGTGAAAAGGCCTCTAAGAGGTGCAGCACAGAAGCACAGCATCACGGAATGATCTTTCACCTGGAGGCTGCACACACTTGTTACATTCTTGGTGGGAGCAATATTAGGGAGGAGCAATTATTGCCCCATCACAAATGGGATTACAAATAGCCTCATTTTGAGGTTATCTTTATATGGAAAAAAAAAAAAAACATATTGGCAAACTTCCATCAGGAAATTCAACTTATAAAGCTGAGTAACCAACTTGATATAAATTTCGGTATAATACTGATAAATGTTTTTCAGAGCTTCTGTAAAACTTCACATAGGTTTCCTGCAGCCATATGAAACTCATGCATACTGAGTAGTCAACACTGCATATAAATGTCACCACCTCAGTCACACTGACCATCGTGCTTTCCAACACTCCTTTGTAATCTCCTTAATTTTTGTTTGCACAGGTCCCGAATCCCTAAACAATGATGCAAGGTTCCATATTGACACAGCGGACATACTTCTTGTATCCTGAAAGACTAATCTGTTAGTGACAAGATATTCTCTTCTGTTAGAACTGTCTTCCCATTTTTCCACAAAACCAGTAAAAAAAAAATGTATGTTTATAATTCAGATTCTCAATTTCTTGCCATTCAACATAATCATTACTCTTGTACAATGTTTGTCCTCCCACACCATGCATAAATCACCATGCATAAATCACATGGTATTTTCCAAGTTCTTTTTACTTCTAAGAAAAATTATATACCTGCAAAAGAACACTTTCCTAGCCAATGGATATGTCCTGAAAAGCTTAGCAAGTGAGAATAGATAGATAAATTGTTTTTTGTGAGATGGGCTATAACCATAAAATTGTCTGGCTTCCAACTCATACTGCAGATCCTTCAATGTCACATTAACCCATTCATGCCGGGGCGATTCCGGCTTTGTATGGTCGTAATGCTGGGGTTTTCAAACGCATAAGCCTAACGCCTCTAGATTCTCGGGCGCACAAACCACAAGCCTGGGCTGCCCACTCGCCCACCCCGAGCACTGGCCTTGCCCAGATATCTCTTCACTGGCGTCTGATGCAAAAACCATGAAATGTGTCAGCACATCATCCGGCGCGAATGGGTTAAGGAAGAATTTGAAGAATTTCCACTGAAAGAAAAACATCAAGGTGTGTGTCTTACATCAATCAAACCTGTTTTCATATAAATCTCAAACATTAGATTTACTTTTTTGGCTCATAAGGACACTTTAAATAAGTATCACATATTTAGTACCGTGTCTTGTATCGTAAAAGCAGTTACCATAAAAGAATGCTACTCCTATATATAATCAGCACATCTTTTTTTTATCTCAGTACTCACAACAATACAATAATTTCCCAAATTGCATTGTTACGATTCATCAAACAGAATAGAGACTTGTATCTACTGGAGCATTCCTTCCATCTTTTATGTACGTCAATTTCTGTTTCATTTAATATCAAGTACACATGTGCTTTTATTAGCTTCTCATTCACAAACAAAGCAACTCTAGCAAAAACAGAGGAAAAAGGAAATTTTCCCTCTGCTAAACGAATCACTTTAAAAAATATCAATAATTCAGGTTCCTTGAAACAATATTAACACCTTAAGCTGCCTATATGATACATATTGGTAGAGGCAAAAGGATGCCCAAGTTGTAATCTGGCATAATTCACATTCACCTCCATGCCATTACTACTCAGCACCATATGGTAAAATGATTGCTCATGGCCAAAGCACCAAAAGGCATATATTCCTCATCTGACACATCTTGTATCAGCTTTGCTTATTTGTCTCATCTATTTACTGTCAACATAATAAGCTCTTTCACCCAACACTCAGGTGGAAATGAGCACAAAATATTTACATTTCATAAGATTCACTAATCCACCCTTCAACCTGATCAAACTCTATTTGATCAGTGTGAAACCAAAGTTCCTTTTCATATCTAGAATTACACTAAATATAAATAATCTATTCTCAACACTTTCTAGATGGTGAAATAAATATTGATGCTATATCTTTTCCGAAGATATTCAACGACTTACTTATACATATTGCACTCATGGATATCATATCTGATGAAAAACGTCTATGATGCAGCTGCATGGAATGCTAGAATGGGTCACAACAACGTACAGTCAAACTGCCAATGAAGACCCTTTTCCAACAAATTGCTGGTACTTTTATATATTTTTTTTCACAAACATGTATATTTTCAAATAAAATAATATGGTTTCATTACATATTCAACTATATCACTATGCTATAATAAAATACATAGACAAACACAGAGACACTATTTAACTTTCTGTATAAATGACTGGATAAAATGTAAACACACTTTCATCCTTTAAATAGTGGCATGGAAAAGGAGCCATGCTAATAATGATATAGTAATTTTCAGTATCAACCATCTTCTAATGCTCTATTTTCACTTATATCATCCCACCCTCCCCCATATGAATAGTATTCACAAGAAATTTTTCATATTCAGCTATAAAGTACTGTGGGGGAAAAAATCCAAAAGAAACTTATTTTAGGAGAAAGATAGGTTGGTAAATAGTTAGGCAGGCAGGTAAGGAGTTAGGGAGGTAGGGAGGTAGGGAGGTAGGGAGGGAGGGAGGGAGGGAGGGAGGGAGGGAGGGAGGGAGGGAGGGAGGTAGGTAGGTAGGTAGGTAGGTAGGTAGGTAGGTAGGTAGGTAGGTAGAGAAAAAGGATGGAAGGGTGGAAGGAGGGGAGGAGGGAAGGAAGAAGGGAGGGAGGGAGGGAGGGAGGGAGGGATATAAGGAAGGAAGATTGGAAGGTGTGTACAAGTGTGCGTGTTTGTGTGTCATTTATACCAAAATATATCAAATGAGAGATATTGTATTGGCTATCATATAACACAATAATTTTTAAATCAATGTCTTAGTTCTCACTCTATCAAATTTTCCATAAAATTAAGATTGGTGAAACTGCTATTCCTCCAGTAGAATTCTGGACAAAATGTTTCTTCAACTGTTGGATTCTCCATAACATTCAAATACCTGTTGAGTCTTTTTTCATGCCAACTCTTTGTATGTATCCTTGACCTGACAGAACATGTTTCTGATATCCTTATTTTCAGCAGCACAGCAATTTATGCACACATTGTTAGCATATTTAGTAAATCTAGTAGTAATCCATAAACAGCTCATTTAATTTGTTCCTTGCAGTCTCAGTCTCTGTTTATCAACACTTGGCATTTAAATGATACGTGTTTCTTTCAATTAGCAAGATTATACTGAAATGTATCTTTTCTGTTGTTTTCTAGTAACATATTATGACTTAAAACGTACACACATATCAAATTCTACAGAAATGACTGGAAATGGCAAGTCTATAAATGTTCACTACTGCTTTTTCGAGACTTAAAATTACATATTTCTACATTTGTTTAAAGCAATTAAGCATATTTATTTATACATTACCTTTGAGTTGAAAACATCAACATATCACACTGAATCAAACTTGCAGAATCAAATTTTAGATTCAGCACAATAATTACTTCTATCATTGCAAGCAAATTAATATCTACTATGTTCTAATATAGTACTTTTGCCAAAATCTATGTTAATATACTACAAAGCCTGAGAGATAACAATTATAAATTAAGAAATCAATAGGGTACCTTAAATCAAGGGCTTGAGAAATATTAAAATACATCAAATTTCAATTTGAAACTAGAATATCATTTCAAATTTATCTTTTCTAAACATATTACACATATATACATATAAATATACATATGCATATGCATATGCCTATGCATATTGTATATATATGTGTGTAAAAACAAATAAAAAAAATATACATTCATTCATTCATACTTATATACACATACACAAATACATACACATATAATTAAACATATACACAGACAAATACATACATAGATACATAACATATACATGTAAATTTATTTCATGCACCTTCAAATTAATAATTCATATTTACTTTGAAGGGTAGTCTTAGTGAAGTTAATACAGAGTGACAACACAGACAGGACAGACAGTTAGTATGCGAGAAAAGATGAGTTGGAGCACAGCAAGAGAACGGATGCAGTAAGCAAACAAGCAAACAAGCAAACAAGCCCAAGCAACCCCAAGGTAGGGTATGATTAAATAAAACAACTCAGAATTAATCACAATTATCAATTGTATTTTGGGATTTTATACATTAATAGTTAAAATAGAACTTAAAAACGAAGTATATAAAAAAAGATGCAAAATAATGTAAATTATGTATATGTATATATATATATAAAAAAAGAAAAGAAAAAAAAAAAAAAATGCACACCTAGCAGTTGGGACTACTACAAACTTAACCTCTTACCTCTACCAGTTAATCTAAAAGAGCAATTGCTCAGCTTTCTGCAAAGGAAAACTGAGGATGCTTGTGACAGAAAAAAGGGACAGGATTGCTAGGGCTTGTTGAGCTTCACAACAACAAAATATATATATATATATGTATTGACAACTCTTGACTGTGCCCATTCAGAACATCATCTACAGTTCTTGTCTTTTAAAGCCGACAAAAGATAAATTCTTCAAATGTCACATTTAAAAAATTATTTTCATTAGACTGCGTAATTTCTCTTGTTTGGAAAAACATTCATAATAACGGTAACGTTGATTCTCCACACATATTGCCTGCTGTGTTTATCAAACTATGTACTATTTTATCAAACATAAATATCTGTGATTTGTGCAAGCTGTACATCAAAAACAAAAGCATATGATAGCAATACAAAAATGTGAATAAGTTCCCTTCTGTGTAAAGACGATATGTAGAATCAATCAAACATAAATTCTTGCAAATAAAACATTATGGTTAACCAAACTCTGAATTTGTGGATATATTTGAAATGTTTACATGAGATAAATTATGTGGTTCATACTCAGGCATTTTACTTTTTCATAAACTGAATATGTCAAGGTTATTGAAGTATGGAACTTTTATCAAATTTCAACATGCTAAAAATATATACATTTACTTCAAGTTCTCAAATAACATTAATGATGAAAGTAAAACAAATTAAAATAAAACATCAGATGGTCTAATCACCCCCACTTCAAAACATGACCTATGCTCAACGTATTAACAAAACTGACGAAAAAAAGCCAAGAGCAGCACAAACTGTCGTCATCCTCCTCACATTTACAAAGTAACTTTCAGAAATATTAATAAGGTAAACAAAAATATAACAACTCAAAAAAACTCTGTTACTTGTGACTAAAGTGAGAGTGTAAAATCAATGTGCTGGTAGGTAAGGTAAGGGGTAGTTTGTAGTTCACATGCAACAACTGACTGTCATGCTACAAGTAGCAAGCAAATACACACTCATCATGTTTGGTCGCACATACCAGCCAAATAAAAATTAATAAAAGGGAAAATTAAAAAATAAAATTCTGAATATATAAAGCCAACCTCTCTAGCATCATATCAGCACCATCTTAGTGTTCTAGTGTGATGTTCACTATACCTGTTCTAATAGTGTGCATGTTCTGTATTTACCTTCCCTTTTAGCATTCCATCCATGCTAGAGAAATTACTATGACGTGAATATACATTTTTTTCTGGAATTCTATAACTAAGCATTCTACACCTGAAGACTAAAAAAATTATGGTAAAACAGGACCCTTGATGCTAAATCTAAATTTACAGAATTTCAAATAAAAAATATCAATAAATACAATCAAAGATGTTTTAAGTATCTTTTCAAACCTAAAAGATTAATGGCTGGGTATAATGTCTTCCTAACTGACTTTTGAGGGTTTTACTGCAATCTGAGAAAATAAGTTAAAATATAAATAAATATTGCACAAAAGTATTAACTACATGCACCTACTTAACATCTACATGACTAGAACACTGATCAGTCTGATATGAAACCTAGAGATGAAGGACAACCCTAATTTTAGAGCTCCAAATGAGCACAACGTTGGTCCCATGGAACTTGTTAGTAGGTGTCACATTTCACATGTCTGTCCTCATCTAATAATTTTCTCATTCACATTTTTACAGCATAAACTGGCATATTTCCAATTTCTTACAACTGCTTGGGGCACAAAAATACTTTAAACTATATGGCTACTTCAACCTGCATGAGACAAGCAGATCTTGTCAATTGTTCTGTATTTATCAAATACATCAGAGAATCAGTATTAGAAGACCCCATATTACCAATACTGAGCCATGTACAGTAACCTTGTAAAGCTCACTATACAGAGGACATCATAAAGATAATGAATATCATCTCCATATAGAAATGGGTTCTGTATAACTGCTGCCATTATGAAATATAATGAAATACAGTATGATATATAAAACTAAAACACATACTTAATATGAAAAGAAATTAGTCATACAACAAAGATACTTTGTTAATGATAACTGAAAAGCAATATTGCAGTATCTTTTATATCACATGATACTTGCAGTTCTAGGCTAGAAAGCAAAAAGAATCTAAGCTCACATAAGCTCCTAAGTATTCAAAAATTGCACATGTATCTACTAACTTTACATTCAACAAAGAGAGTGCAACATGATGCATGCCCTAGGTAACCTCGGGTGACACAATGATAAGTTAAGGGTAAGTGGGCCTTAATTTTTAATTAATAAAAATTACATCAAATCCCAAAGGTTAAATAACTCTTAACTGTTAGATAAACATAAGAGGTATTCATTAGTATACACATGGAAGGAATAAATAGTCAAAACTTATATCATTAAATCACATGTGTCTTCGTAGCAGAAACAACTAGCATAAACTATGAATGAAAAGTTACCTAGGGTAGGCATTAATGTAACATTAAGTCTATGTTTGGCACAATACTGCAGTTTGATAAAATTGCCTAGTAGAAATGCAACGAGCACCATATGGCTCGAAATTAAAACAAACCATACATGACTAGTTTTATGGGCGCTAGTAAGCCAGGCTTACTATTTTATTCAACTTCATAAATATAAAAAATATGAAGAATATGAGTTTCTGTATTAAAAGATATATTTCCTTGTTAGAAACAAGCATGCTGCCATCCAAAAGTTGTGTGACTAGAGGAAAAAAATTTTGAAGAAGAGATCAACTCAAATGTGGCCTTACATTGCAGCTTGGATGTCATTAAATATTTAGCAACAGCTTGCCAATCAAGGTTAGTCGCATAAATACAACATCAAATTTAAGACAGCATCTTATATGAGAGTTTGTGAGAGTTCTGAAAAGAAAATGCTGACCATCTCCTCAGATGTGGATTCCAACAATAATAATAGTAATTATGGAGTGCACAGGGTAAACATAGCATTGAAAGTCTCTGCCACTACATGCTTTGCTGTTCTGTTCTTGGGTTTGACAACTCCACCATTAATAGGAGGTGGTACTTCTTTGTCTTGAGGTTTTCTCTGTTTCTTTAGCTTGGTCTGTTTGCGAAAGAAACTGTATGTCTTGACCAATGATGTAGCCTCGTCCCCATCCTCAATATCATTTGCTGCTGTCTGGTGGTTATCATTGGTAAAATTGCTCATATTCTTGTTATCATCAATGTTTGCTTTATACTGATTTGGGTTGTACTCTCCAACTTCAGCATCAGTGTAATACTCAGTTGCGGATGGATCTTCATCAGCATCATCAGGGCTTATTGATGTACATGACTCAGAACTCACAAGAGGAGCATCATACATTCCAAAAGTCAACTTGCGCTCCAAAGTATCCAAGTCTGTGTCAGTGTCAGATGTGAATCTTTCCTTGCTATACATTTTCTCATATTCAGGAGAGACAACAAAGCGAGTGAACAGTGTGTCACTTAGGAGTTTTACTGGTGGATTCTTCTTTTCTTTCGATGTAGAGTTAGATCTTGTTGGCTGGCTGGTTACTGGAGCTGCTCTTGCCTGACCCACGACAGTTACTGGCGTTCTTGCCTTGCTAGTTACTGGAACTGCAGCTTTAGATTGATTGGCTGCTAATACTGTTGACTTGGGTGGTGATGACATCCTTTCTCTTGGAGACATTGGAGAATAACTTTTAATATTTGCTGGACGGTCACTTTGGTTAACCTGGCTAACAATAGGTTCACGGAACTTTACATGATTGTTGATTTTGTTACTGGGAAGATGATCTGTTACATTTTTCTTTGAGATTCCAGGAGAGTTGTTCTTGGAATCCAAGCTAACCTTAGGAGACTGATTTCCCTTACTACTTGTGCCTATTGATGTTGGAACCCTTGATTTATTTATATTTGGTGAGCTCCTCCTTTCAACAGAAACAGGTATTTTAACTTCTTTTGGGAGATTTCTTAATACTGTTTTATCAGTGTTTAATTTGGTAGTAGGCTGTGATCCTACTATAGAATTAGCCACTGGTTTCTTTTCTTGGACAAGGGATGGTTTTGGGCTGCTTGGGATACTTTTATCCACAATATCTTTAGATTCCTCTGCAATTTCATTTGCTGGGACAGTGCTCTTCAATCGTGAGGAACTATCTATTCTCCCTCTTGGGATGCTGCTTTTTCTTTCAGGGAATTGATATGTTTTCTTGGTTGTTGTCACTGGGTGATTTTCTTTTAGAGATTTTTTATGCTTTGTGGATGATTCACTAGAATCTGATGAACACTGAAGACAAGTATCTTCTGTATTTTGGTGATTATCCAAGCAATGCTTATCAGTGTCATTGAAAAGAGGTTCATCTTCCAGCTGCTTGTTATTTTTGTCCTGACTTACATTCCTTTCAGGTGGTTTTTGTCCCTTTTCTTGAACAGAGGCTCTTCCAACTAACACTGACTGTGCAACTGGTACATCAAGCATACTAGCAGTTTGGTCAGCAAGAGCAGTGGTTATTAGTGGTGTCTTATTCGCCCTGCTACGAGTAGCATTTATACTGTTTGGCAGTCGTGGAGAGTTGTGTGGTGTAGGGGATTCAGGAGGAAGTGAAGTTCGAGAAAACCCTGAGCTAGACCTACGGCCCTGAGGAGATGACACTGGGAATGGGCTTGTGTTGCTGTATGAAGAAACAGGAGTGGGTGATGTGCTCAAAGTGAATGAATGTAACACTCCTTCCTTTGCTGGTTTGTAAGACAGACCAGCAACAACATTTTGTTGAGATGATTCAGTGCTAGCAGTACAAAATGAAGAGGTAATAAGTGTGAGAGGAGAACAAGTAGGAAGTGGAGAGAGGGGTGGTGAGCCAGGTAAAGTTGGAAGAAGAGATGTTGGTGTAGGGGAACTTGGATTCTGATAGTGATATGGGGAAGAGTATGAACAAACAGTGTGGGGTCTTGGTGGTGGGAGAGGAGAGATACAGCAGACTCTACTACCTTCTCTACCACAAACATCACCATTATCTTCACCATGAGAGGCATGTGGAGAACAACAGTGCATACAGGAAGTATGTGCTGGATGAGAGTGATGCATCACTCCAGGGGAAGAAAGCCTCTGACCTCCAAGTGCTGGTAAAATGTCACTCACATGATGAGTTGTGCATTCTTCAACTATTGAAGGAATTACTGGGCTCAAACACCTGAACACTCCTGAAACTCCAGACTCCAGTGTACCGCAATAAATTCCAGACACACCAGAGTCTAGAGTTCCTGAATAGTCTGGTGAATGGCCCCCTGTACAACCACTGTCTTCACAACCTTCACAGCTGCTAGGAGAAGTTCGGCAGCAGCCACTGTCTTCATTGGTGGGTGAAGGGGACATTTTGAATTCATGAATATGACGGATAACAATGGGACTCTCTTTAGAAGTCTGGGTGGCAAAAGAAGTGAATGAAGGGACTGGCATTGGAGGCAGTGATCTAGGCTGTTTTAGTGGTAGTGTTGAAGACAAAAAATTTGTTGGAACAAGCCCTTTGGGCTGTCTTAAAATTAGTAAGTCTGACTCACTAGCCCATTTCAAATTTCTCTTAAACAACTTCATTTTCCTGTTTGGGTCAACACTGAAGTATGCATCAAGAAGGGAGAAAGTGGAGTTGGATGGTGGGGTTGTAGACCCTGGTCTGTGGATGGGAAGGTTCTGGTTTATCTCCCCTTTGGAATCCCACCTGTTCT
>BOPN01003501.1:115996-118496 GCA_017312705.2 Penaeus japonicus | reverse complement strand
GACAATGGATGCCAATAGTTTGATGCAAGTTCTAGCATTTCAACGTTTGCTTAACCTGATTATTTATCAGACCCGTGGTGAAGTAATAATTACCATGCTGATAAACAGAAAGATAAACGATTTGCACATTATCCAACCGCATCGTGTGTAAATACGTCAAGGGAAAGCGCTCGTTTCGGCGGCAGTAAAAAAAACAAACAGTTCCAGGAGTCCGTAAGGCAGAGCTCCTAAACAAGAGAATGGGTGAACTAGAAGTCCAAGAGAGTAATATTAGCAATTAGACCAAGAGAGCAATGTGATTTAACTGGATTATGTGAAGAATAAGAAGAAAAACGCATACAATAGCAATAATATCCTAGGCAGAGACTGCACGCTCGGTACTCAACAAGCCTGAAACACAGGTGCATTCCTCCCAACCGGACTGTCGAGTCTGGTACGTGAGATAAGGTTGCAAAGGAGCGAGTAAGAAGGGGGGGCGTTATTTGCTTTTAATTACGGTGCAACCTGGGGTAAAGTCTCGGCTGATGAGATGGCAAAACGGCAAAACATTTGTGGGGACAACCCCAAGTTATTTTTTTACTCTATTTATCAAATCATATACATATTTGCTTTATTTTAGTTTTATAAATACATAACACTAATACTTACGCTGTTTGCTCTCGCAGTTGACGGCGCAGCCGAGGATGAGCTGCAACATCCTCCCGAGCTCCACTGTATCATTGTGCTCGCCTGAAACAACAAAAAAATATTTAATAGACACGCTGGCATTCTGTATAAAAAAAAACTAAGAAACTACTAACAAGGCAATAAACTATAACTTAATAAAGGAACATGGGTCACGAAAGCGTGAGAAATCCAGTGACTGTGGCAAGACCGTCACCTGGCATATATACTTCATGTATTATCCGACTCATTAACTATAACGAGAAGTCTAACCACAGCTACGGGGGTGGGGGAGCGCCATACGACCCGCCCGTACTTTATTCTCAACGTCTTATTCCGCCCTTGGACGAAGACTTCATCAATCGACCTAATACAAAACTGATTACTAAGTCAGCCACTGACGAGAGTTGGTTTGATAGGTTAGGGAGTCCCGGCAGGTGCAACTCCGGCACATCAAAGTGCGTCAAATAGTTGTCCCTTCCATGAGCCACGGGCGAATCCATCGCACATACCGTCCCTGCGTGAGATCGGAAGGGGCCGAGCCACACGCCCCGCAAGGCCCCGGAAGCAGCAGGGAAACGGGAAGACGATGGCGGGGGATCCTGAGCCACCAAGTGAATCCAGTCCGAATGGCTTCTTCATTCCTTACACAAAAATACAAATACGCAAGGCTTCCATAACAACGCAAATGCAGGCCCCTCACGAAAGAAAGAATCTCAGAAGGACGGCACGCACGATAGACCCTGGGCAGCCAATCCCTACACGTCGCTATTAATCACAACAGCGCTCCCGTTCCCCGGCCGCAGAGACCGACCGACCTTCCGTCGGCCACCCTAACTGTCCACGAAAAACGCTTCCGCTCGCACTCTCGCGACCCTTAAAAGGAGGATCGAAGCGCTGCTAAGACGCTGACCTAAACAAACACGCATTCTTAGTTCCGCTATCATAAAATACCGATTTCCATTCCGATAATAGTCAGCATAACTTTCGGTGAGATAGTGCTGAATTACACTCTTACAAGAAAATGCAGCAAGAATGATCTTTCCTGTGACCTGTATGGATTCTTGAGAAAAAGGTGATTCCAGCGCCCTCACTTTCCAATGTGTCCGCTCCACCATCACAAATCAATTACGGGCAAAGTCCGGAAATGGTACGGCCTGTTTTCATTTCCTAAACTGTCGAAGGTTGACAATTAGCTACGTCATTATGCCTTAAATGTGCAAATGGTATATCATTTTCTTGTAACATGGAGGAGTAATGATTAGTAGAGTAAGTAATCAACATTAGTTTATATTACGTTAGTTATTTTCTCTCTTCCTCTTACTCATATATTTTTCTCCATGATCTAAGACATTTACTTCCCTGCCGCTAACCTTTTCCAGTACACCCCCCCCCCCACCAATAGATAGCTCCGTTATGAATAAAAATCAAACAGCCAACACTCCCTCGGAATGACCCCCACCAACCATACAACTGCCTCAAAACCTCTTAAGATTTACATTCCTTTGAGTACCATATGCATAATCAAAGTCTCGCATGTCTAATTGAGAAAGGCCCATAAAGTCTTGAAATCCCTGCCGGATGTTAACTATAAACTTCCCAAACTATACCTTTACAGAAATTAGCATCCCCTAAATCAATAAAAAAAATAAATGAGAGTGGTATGTATGGCTTACTTTTAGGGGGACATATCAACGTAAAACCTGTAAGGCAATCGCCTTATTCCAAATGTTGTGTTAACAGGGTGAGAGGCAACCGAAAATTTGATAAAGATCATAGACCCGTCTCACAATAATGGACAAAATGGACAATGCCGCCTTTTTATCGAAACGTATCA
>BOPN01003501.1:108496-110996 GCA_017312705.2 Penaeus japonicus | reverse complement strand
TCGTGTCCACTGGGCTGGAAGTACTACACTGAGAAGCACAACAATCTCTCGTATCTCTCTTTGCTTATCTCCGTCTCTCTCTCGAATTTTCTCTTTCGCATTCCCTCCCTTCACCATCTCTATATCCACTTTTTTATCCTCATTCGTCCCCTTCAATTTAGCCTCCGTCTTCCTTCATCGTGCACATCGCTCTTTTATTCCAGTTCTCTTCTCCATCTCCTTTTCCGTTTTCACCAACCTCAAGTAGACCCCCTGGCCTTTTTCGTTCTCTGCTCTGCTGTCAGGACGCGTCTGTACGAAAAGTCTACCCGGAAGCATAGAAACCGTGCGTATCTTCCACAGTTTTAAGAGAGACTCATCCATGTCTTTGCCCGGCAAGCACGTCTTACACTCCTCTAACCCACCGTTCCTGCATTCTCTAGTCTAATCCTCTCCCTTCATCTCAGTCTTTTCTTTCACTCACTCATTATTCATTCAACCACTCACTCACTCACTCACTCACTCTTCTCCCTCCTTCCCTCCTCTCCATCTCTCTTTTCCCCTCCAGCACCCTCCTCCCTTCTCTACCCACAAGTACAAGAGGGTCTGCAATAACAAACAATGTGTGTATTGCTTATGAGAGTCTCAAAACAAAAAAAGGGCTATCAGCAGAAGTAGTCGCGGCTCACTTAGGAACTAGCACTCTGCCGTAGAAAAACAAATACTTAAAAACACACAAATGTAATCACAACTGAAGGTGAGAGGGCGGGAGGTGGACCTACGGTGGCCATTCGTATCACGGCCATTGAAGTCCTGTCACAGTCCTTTAATAGTGTAATTGACGACCTTTAGAGAGACAACCGAAACTCTTTCTCTTCAACAAGGTTATGGGAATCATGGCTTGTCCTTTTTCAGCTTCTTTCCCTGTCATTCATGACCATGTTCATATGATATGCATCTAATATCTAGCAACTTCCTATATCTATTTTTTTTCCATTCTCTATTGACTCTTCCCCCAAGAAAACAGACCGACGCACCCTTACAAGCACAAGCATCCATGATATAACAATCAACTAAGCTTTTCAAGTCTACGCATAATACGAAAAAATACCTTTTGTTTAACCTAACTCAACGGCAAATATAAACAGACGCAAAAAAGACCACAAGTAAAATGGCCATCAGTTTGTCCACTCCTCCCACTCAACCAGAGACCTTCCCGAGTCATGAGCCGCGCCTGGGAGGGGGAGCACGCAGCCCGCATGGCCGAGGCCTTGGTATCACTTTCCCGTTCTTCCCAACAATAAAACTGGCGCAACACAACACAACCGCTCCTCTCATCCTCTCCCCTCTTCTCCCCTCTCCCCCCATACGCTCACTCTCGTTCTCTCCCCTCCCCTTTCCTCAGAGGGCCACCCTCTCCCTTCCTTTACCCACATGAGTCCTCTCCCCTTCCTCCATACGCACATCCTCTCCCTTTTCCCTTCCCCCACAAGCTCATTCTCCCCCCTTTCCCCCTTCCCTAAGCTCACCTCCTCCCCTCCCCTCCCCACTATCTTAAGTGTTATGATGCAGCCCACGCCGTGAGCCAGAGCCGCCTTCCTCAGGCCACTTCGAAACCAGCACCTTGTTCTCGGGTCCCTCGGGGGCAGCGCCGCACTCCCCCGAATCAGCATTTGGGGAGAGGACATGATCCCCGGGGCCAACGCAGCCTCGCTTTCTTCTTACAATTGAGATTCCTCTCCTCAATATCCTTGCCTGTCTGCCTGCCTGCCTGCCTGCCTGCCTGCCTGCCTGCCTGCCTGCCTGCCTGCCTGCCTGCCTGCCTGCCTGCCTGTCTGCCTGCCTGTCTGCCTGCCTGCCTGCCTGCCTGCCTGCCTGCCTGTCTGCTTGCTTGCTTGCCTGCTTGCTTGTCTGCCTGTTTGCTTGTCTGCCCGCTTGCTTGTCTGCCTGCCTGACAGCCTGTTATAGGGCCAGGGAGAGAGATACGAGAAGAGTATCTGTTTATCTGACCATGTGCAAACGCCCGTACGTGAACGTCTTTCCGTGCATGAGAAATCATGACCGACGTCCCATTTTCGCGGGAAACAACTTCTCCAAATTCTCATCACGGTGCATTGCCCAAGCATGTTGACACAGAGCCACATGACGCAAACGACAGTCCTGACGACGAAAATAATAACACTTTCTCTCACTCTCTCTCTTTATCGATAGCCCGATCAACCCGCCCCCCCCCCTGACGAATAAGAACCAACTGAGCATCCCTAACCAGGCGTATCAATCGACAAAGCCGTAGTTCTAAAAGGGCATGTTGAGGACGTGTGTGTGTGTGTGGGGGGGGGGGAGACTTACGGGGGAGTCCTTAACCCATCCTTCGTCACCCTTTTCCACCACATCTCGAGAGCCCCGCGCTAATGGTGCCACAGGAGGCTAGGGTTATGCCCAAAACAACACAGGAATTACAGGGGGGGGGGGGGGTGCTGCTGTTGCTGCAGGGTTGAAGGCTACGTATAAGTGGGTGAAT
>BOPN01003501.1:98496-100996 GCA_017312705.2 Penaeus japonicus | reverse complement strand
GAAATAGAGATCCGAGGCCCGTAACGCTCGTGCCACGAAGGTGCGGAGCGCGAACTGAACTGAACCAGATTCCAAAGCCCTAACCTTATCTAATCTTACTTATGCGTATGTGAATGTGAATGTGAATGTGAATGTGAATGTGAATGTGAATGTAAATGTGAAAGTGTATGTATGTGTGTATGTATATGTATGTGTGAATGTGTATGTGTATGTGTATGAAAATGTCTATATGTATGTGACTGAATGTGACTGTGACTGTGAATGCGAATGTGAATATGAATGTGAATGTGCATGTGCATGTGCATGTGCATGTGAATGTGAATGCGAATGAGAATGAAAATGCAATGGTGAATATGAATACGAATGCGAATGCGAATGCAAATACGAAAGCGAAAGTGAATGCGTATGGGTATGGGCACCGGAGACTGGACCAGACCAGAGACTCCAAAGCTGGGCTGAGCCCCAAGCAGACCGAGAGCCGAACGCAAGCCTCTAGGTCACGCGTAAGGCCGTGGTAAAATAGCCCGAGTGGTGTGGTCACGCTCTGGTTAGTGGAGAGAAACAAGGCGCACAGCATTACCTCACGCTAAATCTACTTTACTACATTGGGGGTATGGAGGGCAGGGGAGGGGAGGGGAGAGGCATGGAAAGGGGGTGGGGTGAGCATTGAAGTAAATGGGGATGTATGAGAGTAGGAGAGTGTATGAGATTATGAGTATAAGTATGACTATGGATACGAGAGAGAGAGCGAAAGAGAGAGAGAGAGAGAGAGAGAGAGAGAGAGAGAGAGAGAGAGAGAGAGAGAGAG
This sequence comes from Penaeus japonicus, assembly GCA_017312705.2. Taxonomy (NCBI): domain Eukaryota; kingdom Metazoa; phylum Arthropoda; class Malacostraca; order Decapoda; family Penaeidae; genus Penaeus; species Penaeus japonicus. Next base: position 100,188 of record BOPN01003501.1, on the reverse strand, counting down.
AGAGAGAGAGAGAGAGAGAGGATGGAAGGCTTATGAGTATAAGTATGATTATGGATATGAGAGAGAGAGATAGAGATAGATAGATAGATAGAGAGAGAGAGAGAGAGAGAGAGAGAGAGAGAGAGAGAGAGAGAGAGAGAGAGAGAGAGAGAGTAAAAAGAGAGATAGTAAAAATCATCCGGCGCAGGTTCCACGACCAACAGCGTTCCCCCAACAGAAAAAAAGGAGCTACACAAAGAGTACACCCGGAGATGCTAAGATCTTTGAAAAACGAAGTAAAACCAAACAAAAGTCCGGTACAGCTCCTCCCTCCCCACACACACCGAAAAAACGCGACCCACATTAAAACCGCAACGAAACCGTCCACCGGAATGAAAATAAATACAAAAAAAGACAATAAAACACGACAAAACAAACAATCAGATGTGTGTGTACATGTGTGTGTGTGTGTGTGTGTGTGTCTGTGTGTGTGTGTTGATAATATATAACTGACAGACAAAAATAAAAGGAATACATACAACAAATCTGATCTTCATCCGCTTCAGGAAACATTTCAGACTGAATATACCATAAGATTAGCTTCCTTCCCCCTATCCCCTCCCACTCCCACTCCCCCCCCCCCTGTTTCCCCATTCTAGTTTGACAACAACTAAATCAAATTCGAAATTCCTTCTCTCCCAAAGAAACCAGCTCGCCGCATTCCAGCCACACACAGAGAGATAAAGACGCCAAGCAAAAGCACTTAGAGACGATGTCTAATCAAGCAAGACAGATCACACACAATGCAAGACAATCGATCAAGTTCCCGTTATGCAATGGCAGGATCATTCACTCTTGCATTCCAACGGTCACGTGTCATGACTACCTCTCATGAACTCACTTGGTCCCTGATTCATGCGGGTGTCCTCATGCAGAGAGGGGGAGGGGGTAGGGTTGGGAGGGAGGGAGGGAGGGGGAGAGGAGGGGAGGGGAGAGAAGGGGGGGTAGTAAGGTGGCTAACGGTACCTGCGAGTGAGACATATTGTTCTATATAAATCGTCCAGCCCCAAGAGTCGCAGTCAGAGCACATGAAGTGTTTTGCTTCATCCGTGATTTACTTATTTTTTCTTTCCATTTCCCTTCTTTCATTTTATTCCTCGTTCTTTTTCTTTTCCTCCTTTTTTGCTCTCTTCGTTTCTTTTCTTTCTTTCTTTCTTTCTTTCTTTCTTTCTTTCTTTCTTTCTTTCTTTCTTTCTTTCTTTCTTTCTTTCTCTCTCTCATTCATTCATTCATTCGCTTACAAACATTTATTTACTCGTTAACAGATTCAGCTAATCTTTTATTTATCTATTTATTTATTTATTTATTTATCTATTCATTCATTCATTCACTCAATCCCCCTTTCCCTCTCTCCTCCTCTCCCTCTCTCCCCCTCTCCCTCACTCTCTATTCTCTTACTCACACGCACACATGCAGATATCAAGGGCGCCCATTTACAGAGGCTATAATTTCCAGCTACATGAAAAATCTATTATGTTCATATTAGATACGCCCATTGTGTGACACACAATTTTCTGCTTAATCTAAACCGTTATAAAGTCGCGTGACCTCCGTGTGTGTGTGTGTGTGTGTGTGTGTGTGTGTGTGTGTGTGTGTGTGTGTGTGTGTGTGTGAGAGAGAGAGAGAAAAGAGATGGGGGGGGGGAGACTACAT
>BOPN01003501.1:85996-88496 GCA_017312705.2 Penaeus japonicus | reverse complement strand
TTCTCCTTTCTCCTTTCCTCCTCATTTACCCCCAGCCTCTTTCTTCCCTTCTATTTCCCCCTTCTCCCTCTCCCTCTCCCTTTCTCCCTCTTCCTCCTCATTTACTCCTTGTTCCCTTCTCTCCCCTCCCTAACCTCCCATCAACCCACCAAACCCCCTAACTACCCACCCACTACCGCCGCCCTCCCCCCTCTTCTTCCTCCTTTTCCTCTTCATCTTAAGCAATGATGCGAAATTCAAACAACAATTAAAAACAGCGGTCGCGGAGTTTCACCGCCCTGGGAGATCTTTTTTCCAGCTCACTTCCTTCTCTTCCTTACAATCATATCATGCGATTTACGCTTTTCTCCTTGTGTCGCTAGTCTCTCTTAATATCACTCTAATATGTCAGGGGGGAAATCTCTAGAAAGGAGAGGGCGAAATGCGATGGGAAAAAAGAGAGGGCGGAATAAGAAGAAAGGGAGGTAGAAAGTGGAGAACGGAAAGAGATGGGAAAAAGGGAGGAGGAGGGGGGGGAGGGGGAGGGGGAGGTGGAGGGAGAGGAGAAAGAGAAGGAGGGGGAGGGAGAAAGAGAAGAAGAAGGATGAGGAAGAGGAGGAGGAGGAGGAGGAGGAGGAGGAGGAGGAGGAGGAGGAGGAGGAGGAGGAGGAGGAGGAGGAGGAGGAGGAGGAGTAAAAGGAGGAGGAGGAGGAGGAGGAGGAGGAGGAGGAGGAGGAGGAGGAGGAGGAGGAGGAGGAGGAGGAGCATCGGGACGAGAGGGATTGGTGAGCATGTACAAGGTTCCACCCACCACGCCTGGCGCATCCCTGTCGTTAAAAGTGTCACGACTACAGAGGCCAAGCACAAATCAGGCCCCAAATGATCTAGAATCTCATTATCAAGACCCAGTGTCACCCCACCCCCTTCTAGGCGGTGAGAAACAAAAAGGTAAGATGTCGAAAAGGTAATATATACCCCCCTCCACCAAACACACACCGATAAAAGGTAATATATCAAAAAGTAAACAAATACCCCCAAGCACACACACATACACAGATATTTGACAACAATCAAAATGGTAACATATCGAAAAGCAAATAAATACATAAACAAACAAACCCGCACCCACATACACAAAGAAAAAGTAAAAAAAAAAAAAAAAGAAAGAAAGAAAAACCAGCGGAGGTCGCCGTCATCCAAAATGTGATCTGGCTTTCTCTTCCTCTCTTAATTGAATCCGCGCGGGAAACGGATCCGGCGCCATAACAAAAACAAAAATTCGTCATGCGCGGCTGCCGACGTTATCTCCCGACACTATAACGAGCGGGAGTCGGCGAGGGCGAGGTCGGCGGTAGTTCCCAAGGGAGTGAATGTTTTCCCTGGACCCAGCCTCGGCCTCGTTACTGGCACGTAGCGTCTGTCAGACCAGAGGGAGATATGCCGAGAGGAATCTTTCGAGACAATATCTTTCGCCCGGATTACGATAAGGGAACGCGCATGGTTTGCATACTTTTGCAGTGTCGTATCTAAACGCGGATATAAAAAATAAATATATCCACATAAATCTTTCTTTAGAAAATAAGATTAAGAAACTATTCAAAGGTCTGACTGCAATTTAATGTAAATCGAGATTAATCAAAAACAATTAAAGAGTTGTAAGAAACCCGATTGAGATGACGTAACAATAAAAATCGTGAAGATGAATGGAGGGAGAAAAAGAAAAGTGAGGAAGGGAGGGAGAGGGAGGGAGGGAGGGAGGGAGGAAGAGGGAGAGAGAGAGAGGGAGGGAGGGAGAGAGAGAGAGAGAGAGAGAGAGAGAGAGAGAGAGAGAGAGAGAGAGAGAGAGAGAGAGAGAGAGAGAGAGAAGAGAGAGAGAGAGAGAGAGAGAGAGAGAGAGAAAGAGAGAGAGAGAAAGAGAGAGAGAGAAAGAGAGAGAGAGAAAGAGAGAGAGAGAAAGAGAGAGAGAGAAAGAGAGAGAGAAAGAGAAAGAGAGAGAGAGAGAGAGAGAGAGAGAGAGAGAGAGAGAGAGAGAGAGAGAGAGAGAGAGAGAGAGAGAGAGAGAGAGAGAGAGAGAGAGAGAGAGAGAGAGCATTCTCAGAGCTACACCTGTTCGCACCGCAAGAGCGTCCTCTCGGCCATCAACTCCTGCAGCCATCAATCACGCTCCTCCATCATCTCACTCCATTTTCTCTTCCTCGTGGGAAAGGTGAGTAGAGGAGGAGCAAAGGAGGGGGGCGGGGTAGGGGGATCCAGGAGTGGGTAGGAAGGCGGTAGGAGGGGGTGGAAGGGGGGCAGGAGAGGAGGGAGGGGTAGGTTGGGGAAGGAAGGCATGGTTGGGGAAGGGAGGACGAAGGGAGGACGTAGGGAAGGAGGGGGGGGGGGGGCGTGAAGAACAATGAACAGCGAGGAAAGTCCTTCTCCCCCTCCGAGCACCTACGCACGAAAGTCTGACTCTCCCGCGAACACGGAGAGCAAAACGACGCTTCGAGAACAATAAATTCACCGCCGCTCGCTCGTGCCT
>BOPN01003501.1:52500-68723 GCA_017312705.2 Penaeus japonicus | reverse complement strand
AGGGTGACCCGCGCCCTCGCTGCGATATTTTCCCATATCCTTGCGCCGTCTCCTCGTCACCTTCATAATGCTGGGTGGTATAAAAAGGGTGAGGGAAGGAGGGAAGGAGGGAAGGAGGGAGGGAGGGAGAGGAAGAGGGAGGGAGGAAAGGAAAAAGAAAGAGAGAAAGAGAGAAAGAGAGAAAGAGAGAAAGAGAGAAAGAGAGAGAGAGAGAGAGAGAGAGAGAGAGAGAGAGAGAGAGAGAGAGAGAGAGAGAGAGAGAGAGAGAGAGAGAGAGAGAGAGAGAGAGACTGAGGAAAAAGAGATGACCACAAAGGTCAACCACTTCCCTATATGGTCCCTCCTCTTCTTCCTCCTCCTCCTCCTTCCTTACTATCCTACTTTATCCCACATAAACCTCAGCCTCCCACCCACCCCCACAATGGGCCAATAACCATCTTATTTCTCTAGATCTCGAAAGAAGGAGGTTGCCTAAGGCCTCAGCCAGGACTTGGTATTGTTGTGGGTTGACCCTTACGCTGGAAGACATTTGGCGGTCAGACGATACGCCACATACCCAGCCAGCCATTCACATGACACTAACATCCCTTTCGGCTAAATATACTCATCATATACTCGTATACCATTCATTAATTAATCCTTCCACCGTCCTTTGCCTTACGAGAAATCAAGTTCAAACTTTCATAGCCATATATGCACAAACACAAGATCACACTCAGAAATATACGCACACAAAAAACATACAAACTCTTAAACATAAACACACGCGTACATGTAAACGCACAAGATTAAAATCACACACCAAGCACTCACAAGTAATGTACAAAAAGACACACTCACAAGAAATGTACAAATGTAATGTCACACTTCCACGTTTACATGTTCCCACAGTTCTCGGGAAAATCACAGCACCCCATCTGAGAAAAAAAAGCAAAAACAACGACCGAGGGGAAAAATCTTCTGCACCCACGCTAACACCCCGCTCCTGAAATAAAGGCTCTGCACAAAGCTCCGTGTTACCTTGAGGGAGAAATTAGGAATGAGGATTCCCTCTTCTCTCATGGTCCTTCCTCCTAAACTCTTTTTTCTTTTTGTAAATCATGGGATTAATTACAGGACTGTCCACGCTAGCTTCCAAAGAGTGACAGTTTCCCATCGTCATTAGAATAATAATTACCATTATCATTATCATAATGCGAATAATAATAATATTAGCTAATGACCTTGCGTCTTAGGGGTCACGGAGACCGGAAACAGTTAAGACTTTATTGACCGATAGATAAAATTTAGACTAAAAAAACATCTCATGCCCTTGAAAGAAAAGTGCATATAAACACTTACCTGAACTGAACTAATTTCAATTAACATTAATCAAACTATTATTAAAACAAAGAACTTTACATAACCTTTATGATTATGTTTGATAGCAATGATAGCGGTAACACAATCAAGGCCAGTGCTTAACCTTTTCATTTTTGTCAGTTTGTTTCTCATGACTTATGTCCCATATGTAACAGGAAGCCATCAATCTAAGTGATCATAACATCATGAAGTTGAACAGTTTCTCACATTTCTGTTGTTATTGTTGTCTTGTTCCAGTAACAGTAAAAGGATGCTAATGGCACGTTAAGTAGTGGGAGTTTTCAGACACTTGAAGAGGATGCAACTCTACAGATTGTGGGAATCTCAAGATTTACATAAATAGCAGTCATTACAGGAGGCAAGTTCCGAAACAAAGCACACGGAGAGCCAATCTAGTGTGTGACCATCATCACTAATCCCGGCCAAGCTCCCTAGGTGCATCTCCTTCCCGATCGAAATCCGCTCATCTACAAAGCCCACCAGAAATCAGCCTCTTTATGTCGGCCTAAGCAGCGCCTCCTCGCGATTTCCCGCCGGCCGAACGTCCAGCCGCCCGCGCAGCCTTATCTTGGCCCACTCAGCCTTCCCTCTGCCCTTTGGTCTTAGGCCTACCGGACAGCCTCCTCCTCCCACCCCTCTTTGGGTCGCGTCGCTGTTTCGTATTACAGCCCAGCGAGGCAGATAACGAATCCCTCGAGCTTAAGAAGAAGAAGAAGAAGAAGAAGAAGAAGAAGAAGAAGAAGAAGAAGAAGAAGAAGAAGAAGAAGAAGAAGAAGAAGAAGAAGAAGAAGAAGAAGAAGAAAAGGAGAAGGAGAATAAGAAAGAGGAGGAGAGGAAGAAAACAAAGATAGAGAAAGAAAACATCTAAAGACTCTTACTCAGCCCCCCGCCAATGAAACCCTAACGTTTCCGATGCTTTAGCCCATGGACTCGAACCAGCAGCCGATTCGACTCTCGAGGAGCGGCGGTTCACCTTGGTCTAGTAGTTGGTGGACGGGGAGGCGGATAAGGGGTTCAAGGAGGAGGGGAAAGGGAGACAGGAAGAAGAGGAAGGAAGACGTGGGGGAGGGGGAAGAGGAAAGAGAAGGGGTTTAAAAAAGAGACGGATGGGGGCAAAGAAAAAGGGGAGAGGGCCAGGAGGAGAGGGAGGGAGAGGAAGAAGGGGACGAGGCACGGAGAAGGGGGGGAGGGGGTGAAACGGAGAGAAGAGAAGGGGGGCATGGAATAGTGGGAGGGGTGGGGGCACGGAAGAGGTGGAGGGAGTGGGGCAGGGGTTTCTGAGGCCGGGGCCAGCCGTACTGCCTTGTGTCTAGTCCAGCGATTAACTCTGACCCCGCGCACCTGTACCCCTCCCCCCACCATTCTATCTAGGTGTGCATGCCCTTACTAAGACCTTCCTGCAACTCCCTACATGGCAATGAGAAATTCTGGCAAAGAAAGGACCTTGCTAAAACGTGCCCAACCTATGAATATAATCGCGCGACATGCTCGCCCGGCTTGTCTCATTTCTATTCATATTTCCATTTCCACTTCCATTTTCATCGAAACTCTCTTTCTCTTTCTCTCTCTCTCTCTCTCTCTCTCTCTCTCTCTCTCTCTCTCTCTCTCTCTCTCTCTCTCTCTCTCTCTCTCTCTCTCTCTCTCTCTCTCTCCCTTCCACCTTTTTATTTATGCTTCCTCTCCCTCTTCCAATCCCTATTTCTTTGCCCTTACATTTCCATCTCGTGTCTCCCTATTCCTTCTACATTCCCCTCCCTTTACATTTTGGTTTATCCTTTCGATTTCCTACTATTTTTTATTCCTTTCCCACATTTCATCTTCGTTTCAACTTCCCCCTTCCCCTCTACCTGCGCGCGCACTGCATTGCCATGGCAGCTATATGGAGTCGGCCAGATTTCATGATTGGTCGTTTAATCCCCGTTTCTGTAAAGGTATATGTTCCTTACAAAATTTGTTCTGAAAATAAATACTTGCAAACATGTGCAACCCACATAAACATAAATATGCATGTGTGCGTGTGCGTGCGTGCGTGCGTGCGTGCGTGTGTGTGTGTGTGTGTGTGTGTGTGTGTGTGTGTGTGTGTGTGTGTGTGTGTGTGTGTGTGTGTGTGTGTGTGTGTGTGTGTGCGTGTGCGTGTGCGTGAAAGCTGACTGATGTGCGTATACACCCCACACACAAACAAACAGTAGCAGCAGCAGCAGCGGGGCACCCGAGGTCACCGAGAAGTCAAAGGGTTAAGCAGAATTATGGGGCGGTCCGGGCGCGAGGGCAAAGGAGTGTGAGACCAAATTGGAATATCGAGGGGCAAACAGCATGGGAAAGGGGGGTCAAGGGGGAATGGAAGCGTCAATAAGACTAAGAATGTGGGGGGAAAAGGATCTCGTTTGGTTGACTTCTGGGTGGCTCCTGTGGAAGTGGAGAATGCGAAGGAGGGAGGAGACGGACGAGGCGGAGCAAAGAAGGGAATTGGAAGTCCTTGAGAGAGAGGAAAGAGGGAGGACTGGGGAAGAAGTAGAGAGGAGGGAGGAGGGTAGAAGGAGGGGAGGAGGGGAGGATAGGGTAGGGGAGGGTAGGGTAGGGGAGGGAGGGGAGAGAAGAGAAGAAAAGAGAAGAGAGAGGAAATAGGAGGGAGGAGAGAGGAAAGAGGAAGGAGAGAGGAGGGAGGACACAGAAGACAGGAAGGAGGAGACAGAAGAGGGAATGTAATAAAAAAGGAGAAAGAAGGAGAGAGAAGAATAGAAAGAAGACGAAAGGATCAAAAGAGACGGAGAGAAAACTGAGAGTGGGAAAGGACGAAGGAAGGAAGAAGAGAGGAGACAGGCCGAAGGAGGAGGTAGAAAGGGGAGGAAGAGGAGGAGATGCAAAGTAACAAGCACGACCCAACAAACAATGCCTTACTATTTTCCATGATATCCTCTCTACCCCCTCCCCTCCCCCGCCCTCACACGGTCACACACCTGCTGAGACGCCGCCCGTCCAATTACCTGTTAATGACGCATAAATCACCATCCTGTGTAATCTGCGATACTCCCTGCCTTCCACTTCGCTGCCATTATCACCACCCCCTGCGTCATCCACAGGCCTCGTCCACTAGTCCACTCGACCTTCATTCGCTCACCTACGCCATCCACATACCCCTTCCACAAGCGCTTCCACTTCCACATCCACATCTACTACGTCAGCCACATACCACGTACAAATGTTCTTCCACTTCCACGTCCAAAATCATCAGAACCACTTAAACCCACCTCTTCTTCCACCTTTTTTCTTTACATACTCCTCCTTCACCTTCGATCTTCTTCCTCCACTTCCTCTTTTTCTCCCTCCTAGTTCTATTTTTTCCTCTTTTTCCTCCCTTCACCCTTGTCCTTCTCTACCTTTTGCCTATCCTTCCTCTCCGTTTCCTCACCTATTCCTCTTCCTTTCCTGCGTTTCCTCCTCATTTTCTCCCTTTCCTCCCCTTCTTCCTCTTTTTCTCTCCGACTGCCCTTCTCCCCTTGCACTTCTTCCCCTTCCTCCTCTTCGACCTCAGCCAGGCCGTCCTTCCTGCCATGAGTCACTCGCGCCTTCGTAGAAAAAAAGTCTACCCAAAGGCCTCCCACCCTAACCCCTACCCACACGCCCCCTCCTGCCCTCCCTCCGCTCCTCCCTATCCTATATGCCCTCCCCCATCCCTTCCGGTCTGCCCTCCCTCCTCCCTCCGTCCCTCCCATACGCCCTCTCCTCCATTCAGTCTACTCCTCCCCCTCCTACTGCCCTCCGAACGCCACCCTTCCCCCTACCCTTTCTCCCTGCACCTCCCCACCCCCTTGGTACTGGGCATCGCAGCGGCAACCTTGCAAGTGGCATTTCGTGTGTCGAAAGATGTAATTTCGCGCGCTGTTCGCCCAGCCACTCTTCTACCACTGCTTCGTCTACCTCTTCGCTTTCTCTAAACTTCATTAACCGTCTCCACCACACTTCTCACTTCATTCTTTCAATTTTATTTTTGTTCTATTAATTTCCTGTAACCTGTGTGCACGTAAGAAAATTCCAAGTATTTACTTTGTCTCTCTCCTCAGTCCCCGAGTAAGCAGGGGCGACGTCCAACCGTACCCGGCTGCATGAGGTCAGATCTTATCAAAGAGCTACGGGGCCACAACTTGAACAGCTGGCTAAAAAAGTGGGATTAGGGGGAATGAAAACACCCTTTGGCCAGTAGTCTCTTACGTGAGATATTTTCTGTTTTGAGATTGAGATGATCATATTTAATGGTGACGGCGATGGTGATGATAACAATGATGATACTGATACTAGTACTAGTGGTAATTACTGCTATTACTTACTAATAATACTAGTACTTCTGCTACAGCTTCTTTTGCCAGTACTAACTACTATTACTACTACTACTATTACTATTACTACTACTACTACTACTACTACTACTACTACTACTACTACTATTATTACTACTACTACTACTACTACTACTACTACCACCACCACCACCACCATTAAGTAATAGTAATAACAAATATGATGATCAAAACAACAACAACAACAAGAGTGCTAATAAAGTAGAGCCGTGCGTGCAGCGGCGCATCGTGGTAGGGCGGAGCGTCGCTGGCGGCGGCGCCCCCGAGGGAGGCCTGTCGCGGCCAAGGGAGAGACTGACGTACCTATTTTGTTGAGGTCCGGGAGCGGGAAGTGCTTGATGTTCTGGTTGAGCTGCTCCTGGAAGTAATCCACGATGCCCTGCAGCACCTTCCTCAAGTTGGACACCTGCAACAGGAACGGCGGTCGTGGTTATTCATCCTGGCATTGGCAGAGGGCGGCACGCAGGCCGGTCTTTAGCGCAATTGGACGCATTTGCAATTCCTGACCACGAACCTTTACCTTGACTTATTGGATGCTCTCTCTCTCTCTCTCTCTCTCTCTCTCTCTCTCTCTCTCTCTCTCTCTCTCTCTCTCTCTCTCTCTCTCTCTCTCTCTCTCTCTCTCTCTCTTTTCTACCTTTGACAAGCTATTTAGATAAACGACGTGTATCAAGATGCAACAATAAATAAATAGATAAATAAAACGAACCGAGTCGATAAACCCTTAATTCCTTTCATTTGTCTATATCGTTCCAAGCGCCTTTTAAGTCTTGCATATAAATGGAGCCGACCATATTGTGCTTGTATTGCAAATGAGCAGTGATTGGCAATATACTAGAGCTTGGTTACAATCAAAACACAATATTCTGGCGAAATAGTCATGGTAGCATTAACAATTGAAAATATTAATAGAAATTGTAATAATAATAATAAAAATAACAATAAAAGAAATATATATATATATATATATATATATATATATATATATATATATATATGATAATAACGACAACAATAATAATAATTACAATAATAATAATAACAACAACAACAATAATGACAATAATAATAATATTAACAGTAATAATGATAACATTAATAATAACTTACAATCATAATAATAACAACATAATAATACAACATTAATAATGACAACAAATACTAAGACTAAATACTACAGTAAAGTAATACCAACAGCTTTCCACACACGGACCCCTCCCGGGTGGATAATCCCAGAAAATAGGAGAGCAAGTTTCCCCCAAGCATGCACGCACTCCCGCGGAGTAGGGCCACACAGACATGGCCAGGAAGACCCCCGCAGAGCGCAGACGGAGTGAGGTACTTCCCCAAGTTAGAATAAATCAACAGGAGTAATGGACCCTACAGGACCTCTCTAGTAAGCAGGAGGCTAGGGGGGGGTCGGATTTGGAGGGGGAGAGGGAGGGAGGGAGAAGGGGAGACTGGAGGTCTGGTAAGTACACGTTCGGGTCAAGTAGCGTATGGTTACCGCAGTGCAACGGACGCCGCAGAATGTAACAGGTCGTCTGGCCCGCGGCACCCCCACGCCATCGCTCACCTCTACTGTGAAATGTGCCAAAAGGGGACTACCGCCGCGCTGTTATGCAAAGGGGGACTCCAGCACGATCCTTAGGTCTTTGCTCTGAGCGCGCGCCAGTGTGACGATCATCTTAAAAACAAAATTTTCTTTGTCCAAGCCCGGGGGAAATACGTGGAGATCATACAGTTATTACGCGAGTGCGCACAAGGAGAACATGAAGATTTTTTTTTCTCCTAATCTCCCGACTGGTAAGAACGCAAAGTAAGAAGGCAATCATAACAGCAGCATCCACCACTAGAAATCCTTCATGATCAGTCCTCGATTACACGCTTTCTCGCTGGTGACTGCGTGCCCAATGCATCCTTCGCAGGACATGCCAAGCCTCGGGGTTAATGGGAGCGCCTGAGGGATTCTCGCGCCATACGAGTTAGGGATGGGGGTGGGGGCGCGCCTGGAGGCCTAGATGCTTCGGCGTGGGCTGTTTGTAGCCATTGGCAGGAACATGTTCTTACTGCTATTCTGAGCAGAAGGAGGAGGAGGCTGACGCGAGGGGCAGCAGGGCGAGGAAGGGAGTGGCCCGGGGTGGGTGTCCTCTGCTGACCTGCCCGCTGGTGGACCTCCTGCCTCCCCTTCCCCCACGCCTCCTCCGATCCAACCCTACACCTTCCCGCCTACCATTCCCTCCCTGCCCCACGCCATACACTTGTCATGGCTCATGGCTGCACCCCCTCGCCCTCCCTCCGCCCTCCCTGCGCCCGCTTCCTCCCGTCCCCCTCTATCCTTCCTATACTCAACCCAAACTTACGAAACACATATTTTCTCATCATTTTGCATCGTGCATTCTCTGTCCCTTTCACCGGCTTTTCAGCATTATTCGCCACCATCTTACTCATTTGTTTTCCTCCTTTTATTCATCTAATCTGCTTTATTTGCTCTTCCCATGCTCTCGCCCCCTGTCTCCTCCATTGCCGCGGTGTTGCAAGTCAATCGTTTCAGCTCGATTTCCCTGAACGTTTTCCGGGGTGATCCTGTAACGTCGGAAGATTACTTTCCCTCTTCTTCTTCGTTGCAGCACTTCCCTGCCTTGTATTTTCCTGATCATTTCCTCTTCTCTCAGTCTCCCCATTTCCCTCTTTTCTCCTCTTTCTCTCTTTCGCCTTCTCTTTCCTTTCTTATTTCCCTCCATCCCACCCACTCACCCATTCATTAGCTATCCCCCCTTCCCTTGAAGTCTCCTGATTTTCCTTCCCCTTTTCTTCTTCTTCTTCCTCTTCCTCTTCCTCTTCCTTTCTTCCTCTTCCTCTTCCTCCCCCCCCCTTTTCTGGTAAAAGTCACGTCCTCTCACGGTTTAACACAGACGCAAACACCTTCGATTTCTATCCCTCCCCCACGTCCTTACTCCTTCGACGTAGCAACACACCGCCACTATACGGAATCGCACCCACACGCCACCGCAACGAACGGCCAATTAACGGGTAACTTGATAGTCTCACTTTTCAGAGGAGAAAAAGGGGGGATGGAGGAGGGGGGGGCGGTGGAGGAGGAGGGGTGACAGAGGAGGAAAAGGATGAGGAAGAGAAATGGGGGGTGGAGGAAGGAGACAGAGGAGGAAATGGAGGGAGATAGAGGAGGAAGAGAAGAGGGAAGAGAAAACTGTTGCAAGAGAGAGGAGAGAAGGGTGGAGGAAGGATGAGAGATGGGTAGAGGAAGGAGGAACGATGGGTGGAGATGGGTGGAGGAGGGGAAAGGAGGGAAAGGAGGGAGAGGAGGGAGAGGGAGAGGAAGGGGAGGAGAAGAAGGGGGAGAAGGGTGGGGGTGAGGGGAAGGATGGAGGAAAGGGGGAGAAGGATGGAGGAAAGGGGGAGAATGATGGAGGAAAGGGGGGAAGGGTAAAAGAGGATGGGGGAAGGGGGAGATAAAGACGTAGGACAGGGAAAAGAAGGGGTAAGGAGAGGGAGTAGTCAGAGAAAGGAGGAAGGTCAGGGAGGCTTGGGGAAAAGCCCAGCGTCCTGCCAAGAGTCCTACTCCAAGGCCTCATCAGCGCCGTGGGATCGCGTGACGTGGTAAAACGAAAAAAGGGAGCCTAAGGATATAGAAAGGCTGGGAGGAATTGCAAAGACACTAAGCGAAAGAAAAGTAAAGTGAGGGTATTCCACAGACAAGAAGTCCTAGCGAGAAGAAGAGAGAAGGCAAATACAAAAGGATCTCTAGTTGGTGTGTTCTGGCAAGGGAGTACGCTGTAGTGTGCTGTAGCGTGCTGTAGACACTGTGTGGGCCGGCAGCAGGGTAGGACCGGTCCAGCTCGACCACCGTACATCATCGCTCTCATCTGAGGCTCATCTTACAGACTCCGAACTCTGACTATCTACCCGTTGCCTATTTATCAATACACCTGCTTTTATCTATCAGTTAGCTTTACTTTTATTTATCTCTCTCCGCTCTATCTCTCTCTACCCCTTCTTCCTCTGGCCCTGCCTCCTCCCTGATTCTTCCAACCTGCTTGCGTCTCTCCGCTTCCTTCAGCCTCAGCTATACCCTTCCCGCGTAACCCCCCCCCCCCCTCCTTTTTCCTTACCGCCTCGAACTGACCAGCGCCACTAAACTTGCTCGCACATATCTGACAGTGAACACGACGTACGACCCTCTTCTCCTATTGGTTTTTACAGGCGTGGTGCCTGGTCCATAGTCTCATAAAAGTCATTTTATAACAACTCCTACAACTATCTCCTCTGCACCCACCTCCCCCTCCCTCCGTCTTCGCTTGATGACGCAATGTGGACGGCGAAGGAGCGAACGAACCGCCCCCTTAATACTATGGACGGGATAGCAGCAACACTGAGGACGTCTTCCTCCCGACTTAGCCTGAATTTGTTTTTGTTTTTTTCAGGGAAAGTATGGATACTGAAAGGACGGGCGAGGTGGGGGTGCGGGGGCAAGGTGAGTATCATTCGTCGATTTGTTAGTCAAATTTAGTGTCTTCTTTGTTCTAATGATGTAATTTTATTCGAAACCATTCCCCGATATGCCACCCTGACCATTTCTCTTGTTTATCTGCGACTTTTTTTCTTTTCTTTTTTATTTCTTGGTTAGAAGACAGCCGACGCCGTGACAACCAGCACGTAACGAAGCAGCTACACTTTTTCGATACATTTACCGAGAGGGAGAACATGACATTCATACAAGAGTAGCAAGCAAGGCATAGCGCGGGGGTTGAAGGGAGAGGGAAGACAGCAAGTCACGGGTCACTTTCCGAGCCTGCCGAAGACTGGCTGGCCATTTGCTGGTTGGCTAAACGGTTGGTTGTTCGGTGGCTGGCGGGCTGGCTAGCTGGCTGGCAAGCTGGCTGGCTGGCTGGCTGCCGGGCGGGCGGGCTGGCTGGCGCACGTCCAACTCAAGCAACGGGCGGCGGCAGGTAGGGTAGTAATCTAGGCTCGCGGGCTGACATCAATCAGCTGGGCGGGGCGGGTAGCCAAGTCGACATAGTGTTATCAGGAGAGATATAAGCTTGCCGGTTGCTGGGCCCGGAGACAAATACGGCAGCATGGTGGGTCATCATGCTGCCGTCATGCGCTGCCGTCCTTTCGCCCCTTTATGCCAAGGCAGATGTCGCAGCGGCAAAAGCAAGTCACCGTTAGCGAGACAGCTACGACCTGCGACAGCCAGGCAGTTGAGGACCCGTGTGTCCACGTCACTCGAAGTGACATTGTGGCTCGGTTAAAATTTTCCATAACAAACATTTAGACTAAAATATTAATCCAAAAATTAATTAGTTAGAAATCAAATGAAGATTTTATTTTCCATCAAAATATTTCGGCAAACGCTGAGGTACAACTCAGACGATTCAAAGGAAAAAAAAAACATGTTACGTCGCGAGATAACTACTTTCCGTCGCGTTGAAATTTCTTATTGGTAAACCGCGTGAGGGAGGAGGAGGGGGCGAGTGCATGCTCATGGAAAAGAAAAACTAGCTGCTGGATATGAGGACATGCACAGCACTTCCCGACGCTTGTATATACGCCAGGAAACAAGGCAGTAAACAAAGATCACGTCCGATAAAAAAAAAAAAAAATTGTGACCCCTTGTTGCACGGTCTCGCGTGCATGGAGACCGGAGTGGAGATTGAGGGGGGAGGGAGGGAGGAAAGAGGTGGAGGGGAGGGAGTAGAGGGAGTGGAGGGAGGGAGGGAGGGAGGGAGGGAGGGAGGGAGGGAGGGAGGGAGGGAGGGAGGGAGGGAGGGAGGGAGGGAGGAAGGGAGGGTAGGGAGGGAGGAAAGAGGTGGAAGGGAGGGAGGGAAGGAGGAAAGAGGTGGAAGGGAGGGTGGGAGGGGAGAGTGGGAGGAAAAATGGGAGGGAGGGAGGGAGGGAGAAAGGGAGGGAGGGAGGGAGGGAGGGAGGGAGGAAGAAAGAAGGGTAAGAGAAAGAGAAAGAGAAAGAGAAAGAAAAAGAAAAAGAAAGAAAGAGAAATAGAAAAAGAAAAAGAGAAAAAGAAAAAGTAAAAGTAAAAGGAAAATAAAAGAAAAAGAAAAAGGAAAAGGAAAATAAAAGAAAAAGAAAAAGAAAAAGAAAAAGAAAAAGAAAGAAAAAGAAAGAATGAAAGAGAAAGAGAAAAAGAAAAAGAAAGAGAAAAAAAGAAAAAGGAAAATAAAAGAAAAAAGAAAGAGAAAGGGAAAAGGACAAGGAAAAGGAAAAGAAAAAGAGAAAGAGAAAAAGAAAGAAAAAGAAAAAAAAAGATAGAGTGAAAGAGAGAGAGAGAGAGAGAGAGAGAGAGAGAGAGAGAGAGAGAGAGAGAGAGAGAGAGAGAGAGAGAGAGAGAGAGAAAGAGAGAGAGAGAGAGAGCGCTAGCCCAAGGTCCTAAATCTGAGGCCCCGTATCTTTCTACACCGTGTTCCCTTCAAGCCTGTTCCCCATCCCCTTCCATCCCCGTCTCCGCTTCTTCGACCTCCCCGCCGCAGCTGGCCTTCGCCCCGCCTCCTCCTCCTCCTCCTCCGTCACCAGCATGCATTGTACGCGGCGTCCGAGCCCTTACATGGCGGCGCACGGATGCGTCTCCACTCCCCCCGGACGGAGCGCGTTGTCCACACATTACACGTAATAGCGACTGCTGCCAAAGGGACGACCCGACAATTATACAGAGACCGGACCTGGAATGCCGGTCTTTGTCATTGTTCTTGGGTATGCCATTTTCTTGTTTGGCTTTAGGGATCCGTGGAAAATTGTCAGATGGGCAAGGCGGCTGGGTATTCGTCCTAGCAGCCTCCTTGCTTGTGCAAGCAGATGGTATCGCATGGCCATACAGGGCCCTGCAGCGTGGGCACCAGGCGTGGTAACTGCCATTTAGATACGCTAATGTGAAACTTGTTGGCGATCTTCAAGGGATACGGCATCTATCAAGGAACAGCTCTAGGGAAATAAAAAAAACACCAAGCTTTGAACTCTTTGTTGAAATTTGTGTTATCTTACTTAAAAAAGGCTTGTTGCAAAAATGCCGGTTGCTGTTCGAATAGCTTTGGCCGCTATATGTCAATTAAAACTGTTCATTTCATAATGATTATTCAACGCTGTCATATGAAAAAGTGGCTGCGTGACTGGGCCCTTCCAACAAATTAATTACAACTGCAATGTACCGTGAACACAACAACCCATACGAACCGTTCCCCGGAGTGACTCACACCACGAGCCCCGTGCTGCCAGTCAACCATGCACACAACAACCATGAGCCCGTCGATCCATTTTCAACCGAGGGAGCAGCTGAACACGACAACTTCCCAATACAAATAAAATATAAAGGATGGCTTCTGCTTGATCAGCATCCGGGAGAACGTTCATGCAGAGTCCATCTCCAGTGAGAGGTGAATGACGACCCTCTCACTGCCTGTTCGTCTATCCCAGAACGAGTGACGCCCCTCGCCTGCATGTCTCTCTCTCTCTTCTACCTGCCTCCGCGTCCTCCAGCATATGTGTGCATTTGTTTAATCATTTTTTCACTATTTTCCGCTTTCTTTTTCCTATTCTTTAACCTGCCTCTATTCACAATAAATCTACTCCAACTCCAACTCCAACTCCAACTGTCTATTATTATTATCATTATTATTACTTCTACTACTACTACTACTACTGCCTTTTTCTCCTTCTCCTTCTCTTTTTTCTCGTTCGTCCACCTCTCCCAGTTCCGAACTAAAAAAGGGCGGGTCGCAGTGAGCATCCCCCGTCACTTAGAAGGGAGAGAGAAAAGTGCGAGTAGTGTTAAAACTCCCAGGTAAAAAGGATGAAGTTACACCCTCCCTCGCTCCCTCTCTCTCTATCCTTCGTTCGCACGCTCTTTCCCTTCCCATCTCTCTCTTTCCATCTTTCACTCATTCCCTAATTCGTTTCTATCCTTCGCCACTTTCCCTCCCCCGGTCCCTCCGCTGGTTCCTGCCACGTTCCCTCCCTCTCCCTTTATTGGTTGGTTCCTTCATTCTTTCTTTCTTTCTTTCTTTCTTTCTTTCCTTCTTCCTTTCCTTCCTCCCTCCCTTCCTCCCTTTCTCTCCCTCCTTTGGTTGGTTACTTCGTTCGTTCGTTCATTTCCTCCCTCCCTTCTCCCTCCTCAGTTCACCCATTACCTCCATCCCTCTCCCTCTCCCTTCCCCTCCCCCTACCCTACCCTGGACGAGCTTCAACCGAGACTCTAACGAGAGGCCAAGATCACCCACGCCCCCTTGCGCCTACTGAACCTCTCGGATTCCTCTCGAGTAGAATCCGCTTCGAACATCCTACGGCTGAAGAAAAAAAACTCTGGACTCTGGAACCCTAAAAATCAAACGTGAGTAATGCGGCAACTGAAATAAGGAATCCTATAAATACAGCGAATGGTAGACGCTTAAAAAGACGGGGAAATCAATGAGTCCCTCAAGTCTACGACTCAGCCTGTGCCGTTACCTGTGAACCCGTTTTGCAACCACCACACCATCTTCACAACTAGAACCACGACCACATACATTCACACTCATACACACATATATATACACACACACACACACACACACACACACACACACACACACACACACAAACACACACACACACACACACATACACATACACATACACATACACATACACATACACATACACATATACACACACACACACACACACACACATACACACACACACACACACACACACACATACACATACACATACACATACACATACACATACACACACACACATACACACACATATATATATATCCCAGGTTTTTCCCCACGTAAAACTGCCACTACATTTTCTTCCCTATGCAAGAACTCCGCACCCACCTCATTAAGATAATCTATCACACCTTTTCTCTCCCAATCTCTCTTTTGCAACAATCCCTTTCCCCCCCTTCTTTCTCCCTAGCAGCCCCCCTATCTGCCACCCCCCCCCCCCTCCGTCCCGACGTCCACACCTGAGCCCGGACACTCTTGAGGCCGAGAGATAAGGTGAAGGCGCCACCCTCCGCACCTGTCTCCCAATACGGCTCGCGAGCATTTCCTCTTCGCGTCGCAGCAGCAGCATCGGGAGAGAGAGAGAGGGGGGGAGGGGGGAGTCAGTCGTCCGTGAAGAAAAAGGAAAAGTGTGGTGGAGGCACGATCCATAATTCGTATGGGGGTTCAATAAGCCACTCTCCGAACCATCCGCGTCCACCTGACACTTTTCGGTCGTCGGAGACCCGCCTCAGGATCGAAATGAATGAACAAAGAAAAAGAAAATAATTTAGAAAAATGAAAAAAAGTCACGAGAGAGACGAAAATGCAACGTCCCAGCTGACATTGGATCCAGCCCTGATCACTTTCCTGCACCCATGACGTCACCGTCCTCACTCTCCGGGTGAAGCAACGGCTCGGGTCTCGCGGACTCACCCGGCAGGACCACGGGCTTGCAGCGTTGCGTCACCCTCGGCCCTAAGCATCCGGACCCCTTCCTCCTCCTCTCCCCCCCTCTCTTCTCGCTTCTTATCTCCTCTCCTCTCATCTTCTTCCCTCTCTCCGTCCGTTCGTCCGTCCGTCTTTTCCTTTCTTTCTCTTCTCCACCCTCTCTCCTTCCTTCCTTCCCTATTTCCCTCCCTCCCCCACCCTCCTTCCTTCCTTCTCCCTCCTTTTTCATATATCTTCCTCTTCTTCATCTTTATCCTCTTCTTCGCCTTGTCATTCTCTTTATCCTCTTCTTCCCCTATAATTCCCTTCTCTCCCCTTTCCTTCCATCACCCCACTTCTTTTCTCTCCCCATCCCGCTCTTCCCTTCCCCTCTTCTCTCTTCTCTATTCCCTCTTCCCTCTTCCCACTCTACTCTGCTCTGCTCTGCTCTGCTCTGCTCTGCTCTGCTCTGCTCTGCTCTGCTCTGCTCTGCTCTGCTCTGCTCTGCTCTGCTCACTCCACTCTGCTCACTCCACTCTCCCCTCTCCTCACCTCTCTCCTCTACTCTCCTCTCTCCCTTTCCCCACCCTTTTCCTCCCCCTTATCTCCTCTCCTCTTTCCCTTTTCTCTCTCCTTTCCTATCCATCCGTCCATCCAACCCTCACCCACATCCTTACTCTCTCCCTTCTCTTCCTCCTCCCTAAACCCCCTCCACCCTTCATCCCGGCAACCTGACCTCCAAAATCCCTCCCCACCCCTCTCCCTCCCCCCCAAAAAGGTCAGTGAAAGGGAACCAACCCTCCTCCGTCTTGTCTCGGCCCCTGCAACGCGTGACTCGGCCATTCATACGGTGGCTGTGCTACTCTCCTGTGCTCTTTGCTGTACTCTCGCGTTGGGGGGAGGGGGAGGGGGGAGCTAATCTAATCCTAAACACCTGGAATAATCGCTGAGGGTTGGACACTATGCATGAGAAAGAGAATGAGAGAGAAAGATAGAAAGCGAGAAAAAGAGAGAGGGAGAGAGGGAGAGGAGATAAAGAGAGAGAGAGAGAGAGAGAGAGAGAGAGAGA
>BOPN01003501.1:32500-35000 GCA_017312705.2 Penaeus japonicus | reverse complement strand
CCCAACCTGTTTGTCTCGTCAACCACCACCGATACCTCACCCGCTACCACCAACGCTACGACCACTCGCCCTCACCCAATAAACGCACACCTGCCGCCCACAGCCTCACTAATACAGCTAACCCTCTCGCCCTCGCTCCGTAACGCAACATGCAACCGCCCTCTTAAATATACTAATTCCAGGAGGAGACCCAAATGGCGAACCAAAAACACAAGCAGCGGTTTGAGAATCTGAGTGATGCCAACCCTGAGGTAACGAGCAACGAGATGACATTTGATCCCGGGTTGTTTTGTATTTGTTCCAGTTTATCAATCACCCGTCATCTACTTCCCGGGGAGGTACATCCTGGCCCCGAGAAAACTTAAGTGCGACTATAAATATCTAGAAACCTCATGGTCGTTTTCACCGCTGTGTGAACTCCATCCATCTCCATTCCAACCCTTCCTTCACTTGTCATCCCAGACCCATCAGTGCAATGACCAAGGCCTCGACCTTCATCACATTTGCCGGCATCATCACCCTTCACCACCAAGACGGGAGACATGACAATCCCCTCCGCCTCCGCCCGAGCATCTCCTTCCCCTTCCCACGCAACTGGGGCTACCACGGTCAATATTCCCTCAACTCTGCGGAAGGTACTTCAAACTGGTTCCAGTAAGTCTACCGTTAGTCAGTGTTTGTTTACATCTAACGCCAAGGTGACTCCCGGCAACTCTTCCACCGTCGCTGCCACAGCCTCCACCACCACTTGCTACCACACACGACCGCCTACGACATGGAATCGAGTCACGCCGATCACCTACAACCCCATCACGCCCTTCCTCGCCCCGCCCATCTTTTCCTCCTTTCCGAATCGAAAATAAATTTAGTTTCCGGAAAACATCCTTCCTCAGAGACATTACCATCTACGATCCAAACCACTGGTGCAAACTCCTCCACACTTCATATCTACCCTATATGGATCATGATGGAGGAGAGAAAATAATTATTTTTCACACAAAAAAACAAATACAATAAAACGATAGCTAAAAATAGACAAAAATACTCTTAGTCATTACGCGGAGGAAGTGAGATGGGAAAGTCTGACCACTAATGATGAGAACGACACATCTTTGTCCGGCGAGAAATCTGGTCAAAGAAAAATAACAATAAGAGCGAGGTGGTGATACTCCGGTCGCGGTGCCAACGTTGCCCTCCTTCGCGGCAAGTGCCAACACAGCTGATCACGGGGCCAGGGACGCCGTCATTGGAACATGATGTCAGAGCTTTCCTCACTCAGGCCGGGGATCGCATGCATTCACTGCATGACATTTATACAAGCACCACATAAAATCTAACTTCTAATTCTAAGAACTCTTAACTTTTAGGGTAAAGATCAAATATCAGAGGAAGGAAAAAATGACAACCGATGTGAAAAAAATATATTTAAATGTATGAAGCTGGGAACGCACACCAGACCTTGCAAATGAAAGAGCAATAGCAAGATAAACAACCGAAAACCTCCACGTCAAAGTCTATCACAGCAAGAGAAGGAAAATGACAATGCATTAATAAGCAAATAATAATAAAAAAAAAACACAACACGCAAAAAAATCAACACAAAGATGAAGAGGGAGGCCAATCCTTAACGCCCCCCCCCCTGGCAACGGCACCCTCTTTGCAATCCGTGGATTATGAGGAAGCAATAAAACACC
This sequence comes from Penaeus japonicus, assembly GCA_017312705.2. NCBI lineage: Eukaryota > Metazoa > Arthropoda > Malacostraca > Decapoda > Penaeidae > Penaeus > Penaeus japonicus. The sequence goes on along the minus strand of BOPN01003501.1, from coordinate 33,306 downwards.
CCCTGAACTTTCACTCTGCAAAAAAACGACACCGTGAACAGGGCAACAGGCTGTCATTAGCAACAGCACATCAGCACCTCCCTCTCCTTTCACCAAAACCCACCCCTCTCTTCCCCCTCATTCCCTCCCTACCCCACCATCCTCCCCTCTCCTTCAACCCCCCCCCCCCCATTTCCCTCCTCTCTTCCTCCCAATACCCCGACCCCGTTGCCCTATTCTCATACTCTCAAATACCCCAAATCCCCCCCCCCCCCCCGGCTCCCCAAACACCGCCCCTTAAAATCCCATCCTCCTACCTCTTACTTCCAATATTCCAACAACCTACTCTCTTACTCCGAGCACACCCGCCCTTTACCCTCTCCCGCTCTCAATATCCCCGCCCTCTCTTTCCCCCCCTCTCTCAATATCCCCGCCCTCTCTTTCCCCCCCTCTCTCAATATCCCCGCCCTCTCTTCCCCCCCCTCTCTCAATATCCCCACTCCCTCTCTTCCCCTCCGCCCCCACCGCATCAAAAAAAGGAAATGATGGCGCAGATTCCTCATGCTCGTAACCCAAATGTGACAAGATCATGTGACATGGCCCGTCACACAGCCCCCCCCCACCCCTAGCCCGCAACTTCCATAAGGCCCCTTTGCCTCCGACACCCCCAAGCCACCCGTGACAGCCATGACAAGAGGGCACAATTTCTAGGTAATGGCTTGACATGACAGCCCCGTGACAAGCCTCTATGACAGGAAGGGCACGAGAGAAAGCTTCGCTGCAAGATACTGCAAGTCAATTTCCATGCCGGGTAACGATATTATTAA
>BOPN01003501.1:20000-27500 GCA_017312705.2 Penaeus japonicus | reverse complement strand
TCTGGATGGCCGACCGGTAATAGAACACAACGAGCAGACTGCAGGGAGAACAAGGACAGAAGAGAACAGTAGAACATGGAGAGGAGAACAGGGAGAAGAAAACATAAATAAAAGAACAGTGAGATAACGGGGAAGGGGAGGAAGGAGAAGAGAACCGGGAGAGGAAAACAGAGATAAGAGAACAGGGAGAGTATGGAAAGGGGAACAAGGAGAAGAGAACCTGGAGTGATCCCGGAGGAGAGAAGAGGGAGAAGAGAGCAGGGAGAAGGAGGGATGGAAAACCAAGAATCAAGAAGACAGACAGGGCGACGAAAGAGGTAGGGAGAGGCCGAGACAAGGGCTGTGCAGCGGCGGCGGTGGCGGCGGCGGCAGAGGCTGAGGCGAGCCAGTGTGTACAGTGTACTGCGCTCCACCACAACCCACCGCGACCAGGTTTTTATGTTACGCCAGCCAGGAGCCCCGCGCACTGCTGGATGTGCTCCACCTACAGGGGGGTTGAGGAGGGGGTTAGGTGGAAGGGGTCAGGGTGGAGATGGCGAAGGGGTGGATAGGGGAGAGTGGAGGAGGAACGTAGACGGTAAGGTCAGGAAGGATGGAACACGACAACGAAGACAATCGTTCACCTTTTTTTAATAAAACTAAAGGAAACAAGTAAAAATAAATAAAGAAACACATTGCTGGAACCAAAGCCTCAACACAGACGGAAACAATTCCCAAAATCCAAAAGCTTTACCCTCCCCCCCCCTCCTCTCATTTAACACAAGACTCAACTCCATCATTTAAACGTTGCCCTCCCGCCCTCCCCCTCCCCATCCCCCTCCCTCGCCCTTCATCCCACCCCTCCCCCCATCTACCCCACCCCCACGCACCCCTCCTCCACACGTTAACTCCAGTTTTGATCCGCTTCGCTAATGGATAAACCTCATCGGCCCGACCAGCCGGCCCGCGGACCTCCTAAATTTGGTCCGGGCGGGAAAAAAATGGCCGAAGACCGGCGATTCGCGGGGAGGAGGGAGGAGGGAGCAGGGAAGAGGGAAGAGGGGAAGGAGGGTGGAGGGAAGGAGGGTGGAGGGAAGAGGGGAAGGAGGGTGGAGGGAAGGAGGGTGGAGGGAAGACGGGGAGGGGGTGGGGGAGGGAGTGGGGAGGGGGAGGGGGAGGGAAGAGGGGGTGGGGGGAGTCGCCTGATGAGATCGGGCGTGTTCCCTTGTTTCCTTCTTCGCCTGCTCTGGCTAACGAAGTGCGCGGTTTGCCTGAAGAACCGAGGTATTTTGCCTGACGAAATTGCGGGACTGCCAAACGAATTGCGTGCTTTGCGTTTTGCCACACGAAACTGCGTATTTTGCATACCGAAGTTACGCGTTTTGCATTACGACACTGCGTGGTTTTCCTAATGAAATAACGCCAAATTGCATGATCTGCGATCGTTATCTAATGAAACCTGTGTTTTGCTGGACAAAACTGCATGATTTACCTAACGACACTGCAGGTTCTGCCTAAGGAAATCGCGTTTTTGCCTAAAGAAATTACAAGCTCAAATAGGGGGGAGGGAATATTTCGCCGCCGTACATTAAAATAAATGAGAAAAAAAGGCTTATGGCCAGTGGAATTCTATCCATGTGGATTTGTGGCGTTGTCTTACATCCCACCCCAGCGAGAGATCAAAATTCACCCTATTCGACAGAATAATTACCAAAAAAAACATGTAAATAAAAGATCAAAGTCAATCCCATCCACGTGACGTAGATATAAACTCCCTCATAAACAGGAATGGCACCAGAATCAAGAAACAAAATCCCAAACGGAAACTGACAGCGAATCGTAACCAGAAAGACAGAATAGAAAGAAAAAAAAATCAGATAAAGAAAAAAGAATAGAAAAAAGGGCGGTTCCAAAACGTACGCTCAAAACGAATCGTAACCCCACGATAACAAGATAAGAACAAGGAATAAAAGATAATACAAGAAGAAGAGAAGAAGGAAAACGAAAGACAAGAAGAACGGGAAGCGCGAGCGGACGTCTCCCCTCGTCGCACCTGCCTTGAGACCGCTCCGCTGAGAGGCCAACAGTCATTTTCTGTTATTTATCAAAAGGCTGCTCCCGCTTGGCGCCCATGGAGGATGACGTCACAGGACAGGGGAGGGGGGAGGTACAAGTATGGAGAGGAAGGGGAGGGATGGGGAGGGATAGGGTGGGGGGAGATGAAGTAATCCAGCCGACCAAGTAGGGCAGCCTAAGAACACAAGATGGCGGGCAGCCAGTCATACAGATGGAGCAAACCGACAGTCAAACATCAAGCAAATACACAAGCACATGCGCATGCACACATACATAAACACGTATGCATAGACGCATGGTCAGATAAATGTCACAAGGGAGACTGAGCCTTGCATGCATCGAGATACAGTAAGTTTTTTGGCAAATTTAGTGACATTTGCAAATGAACAATGTTGATGTCAATAACAGTAACATCAAAACTAACAATAGTAATAATAATAACTGTATGCAAAAGTGACAATGATAATGAAGTTGATAGTAGTTTGATGATAATGGTGATATTCATGGTAGTGATCAAATTAGAATGGCGATGCTGTGTTAATGATAGTGATGAAATAATAATAATGATGATGATGATGATGATGATGATGATGATTATGATGATGATGATGATGAGGTAGATAGATGGAGAGAGAGAAAAAATATATATTACTCTCACAATAGTATATTGGTGCGTTCGTGTCTGTGGTGAAGAGAGTAGCCATCACCATAAGCCCTTACTCGTGGCCCAAGGCAGTCATTAACACACGCCCCGGCCACCCATCTCAGATTAAGGGGAAAACCAAATACATACATACATAATCTACTCGAACGTTCAATGACGCGACTGCAAAATTCATGACACTAATTAGGCCAATTGCATGCATCAAGCACCGAAAGGGAAAACATACTTTTTTCTTTCTATAAATGCATTTTGAACAAGTCCTCGACAAGATCAATCCAGCGTAATTCTTCAAACCGAAAACATTTCAGGAAAAAAGTGAAAAGTGAAAAGCAACAGCAGTGGAAAGGGCCTCAGCAGGTGAGGGAAGTCTGTCAGCACAATAAAGAGCTGGACAAAAAGGCCCAAGGTCACAGCGAGCAACAAAAACCTGCTGGTCAAGATAGCCGTGGCATACGTAATGTGCGTTTAGCATACTCTACTCTAGTCTACTCTATTCTTCTATTCTTCCTAGCTTTTCTCTTTTCTCTCTCTCTATTTCTATCTCTATATCTTCTCTCTGTTTCTCTTCTCTTCTTTTTTTCCTCCCTTCTTCTCTTCTCTTCTCTCCTCCCTTCTCACATCTCATCACTTCTCCTCTCTTCTCTCCCACTCTGCCATCCTAGCGAAGTCTAAGCTTGGTCTGTGGTGGGTGGGTGGTTGAGCGTCTCCCTCTTTCTCCTCTGCTTACGTGACTAGTGGTGTGCGACTTGCCATTCAAGAAGACGTCCGCAGCGAATGCGACTTTCGATCTTACTCCCTCTTCGCTGATTTTCTTGGCGTGCCTCGTTCCACGTTCTCTCCTTTCTTGTTTGTGCTTGTAAACACAAACGACATGGGGGGAGAGCAGGGAGACACACGTATGAAACCGGCGGAACTTTTCGCTCTAAGGTTTCGTCTGAGTATGCGGTGCCCTGACGAAGCATCAAAGCGGAGGGGATTTCGGCAAAATCTCGCGTTTTCACCAGCTTTTCCCCTTCGCCGTTCTGCTGACAACTTATTCAGCATGAAGTCTCTCCACTGTGCTGTACTGTACTGGACTGTAATCGTCTCTTCGCTTCACTTCTCTCCATTCTCTCTTCTTTTCCATTACTTTGTCTATCATTTCCTTCCCTCCCTGCTCGCACGTCTTGCCATTCATTCCCATCCACTAGCTCTCTAGCACCACCATGTATATTTGCAAACATCTGTCAATCAATTTGCAATCTGTCTGTGTTCCTGTTTGTCGTAGAAATGATGCAACCCAGCCAAGGCTAAACAACATAAATACATTCCTTTCCCCTCATCCAAACCATCCCCTCATGTTTGGGCGCATTCTTGGCCAATCTAGACATAACAAACCTTGGAGGGCACGTAGCAAAAGAAAAAGAAAAAGAAAGAAAAAAAGAGAAAGAGAGGGCGGGGAGGGAGAGCGAGAGCGAGAGCGAGAGGGCGAGAGAGCGAGACTTTTTTGACGAGAGGGCGAGAGAGCGAGAGAGAGAGAGAGAGAGAGAGAGAGAGAGAGAGAGAGAGAGAGAGAGAGAGAGAGAGAGAGAGAGAGAGAGAGAGAGAGAGAGAGAGAGAGAGAGAATGAGAGAGAGAGAGAATGAGATAGAGAGAGAATGAGAGAGAGAGAATGAGAGAGAGAGAGAGAGAGAGAGAGAGAGAGAGAGAGAGAGAGAGAGAGAGAGAGAGAGAGAGAGAGAGAGAGAGAGAGAGAGAGAGAGAGAGAGAGAGAGAATGAGAGAGAGAGAGAATGAGAGAGAGAGAGAATGAGAGAGAGAGAGAATGAGAGAGAGAGTGAGAGAGAGAATGAGATGAGATGAGATGAGATGAGAGGATAGAGAGAGAGAGAGAAGAGGAGGGGTAGGAGAGGAGAGGAGAGGAGAGGAGAGGAGAGGAGAGGAGAGGAGAGGAGAGGAGAGGAGAGGAGAGGAGAGGAGAGGAGAGGAGAGGAGAGGAGAGGAGAGGAGAGGAGAGGAGAGGAGAGGAGAGGAGAGGAAAGGAAGGAAGGGGTGAACAGAAAGACAGATGAATATGATTGAAGAGTCAGGATATAACACCATGACCCTTTTATAGGATGTGTCTTGAATGGCAGAGTAAAGTGGATACTAATCTATTCACCTTGGTCAAAAAATCAAGTTTCTTATATTAGACACTCATATTATCATCAACAGGTCATTAATTTCCTAATGAAAGGTAATCATTATGAATCAGCTGTGTAAGTGGTGGTACTTATCAAGTTCCAAAGATAGCGTTCTTTTGTATTATGTATCTGTTCTACTCCCGCTTCTAGTCTTCGTCCATCTCCTTTTGTTTCTACTCTTCCTCCTTCTATCTCTCTTGTTTTCTCCTTCGCCCCTTTCCCCTCCTCCCCTTTCTCCAGCAAATCCCTCGTCCTCTCCCACCCTCTCCGCTTCTTCCTGCAACTCCTCCTCATTCCTCTCCCTTTCCTACTACTACTTCTCCATCTCCCTTTTCCTTTCCATTTCATTCTCGTTCTCGTTCTCCTTTGTCTCCCGTCCTCGTTCTCGTTCTCTCTCTCCCTCCCTCTCGTTCTCCTTCTCTCTGTCCTTCAAGCTCTCCCTCCCTATCTCCTTATCCCTCCCTTATCCCTTATCTCCTCCCTGACTATCTCCTTCTTCAACAAATCCTACGTCCCCCCCTCCCCCCTTCCATTCTTCTTCCTCCTCCTTCCCCTCCCCCCCCCCATCCCACAGCCCGCCGTGGGTCTCCTGATTATGGTCAGGGAGCGACGAAGCCGCCATAAGCAGACATCCAAAGTCCGGTCGGTAATTGCGCCCCAGATTTTATGCAAATGAAGGCACTGGGCGAGCTTGTGGCAGGCAAAGAGTGGTGGTCAAGGGGAAGGGAGGAGATTCATGCAACGTGGCACCTGCAACAAGGCTGGACAAAGGTGAGCATGAACGACCAGCAAAGCAACTACTGCAGCTATTCGAATTGTTTAATTTACAACGTCAAAACGCACATGACAGTCTGTCCTCTTTCTTGACGGGGCCACGTTATAATAGGTTGTTTTGGTCAGGCGGACGGACACGTGCACACGTAGGTAACATGCAAACATACAAATCACACACATGCACACATATACGGACACACACACTAGTATACACCACATACAAGTCGCGCGCCCGCGAGTGTGTGTGTGTGTGTGTGTGTGTGTGTGTGTGTGTGTGTGTGTGTGTGTGTGTGTGTGTGTGTGTGTGTGTGTGTGTGTGTGTGTGTGTGTGTGTGTGTGTGTTTGTGCGTGTGCGTGTGCGTGTGCGTGTGCATGTGCGTGTGCATGTGCGTGTGCATGTGCGTGTGCGTGTGCATGTGCATGTGCATGTGCATGTGCATGTGCGTGTGCATGTGCGTGTGCGTGTGCATGTGCATGTGCGTGTGTGTGTGCGTGTGCTTGTGCGTCTGCGTGCGCGTGCATGCGGGTTAAGCTATATGTGTTAATGTCCTAAAGTGTACGCTTTCTAAAGCCCTAAAGAAATAATAACCAAACAAGCATATCTCTTCTGAAACTAACCAGCTCCCCTGACGTGATGCGGGCAACTCAAGGACGACTTTCCCCGACGATCAAGAGACGCCGCGAGGAATGGATTAGCCATTTCCCCCGCCCGCCCCCCGCCCATTCCCAACAGGTCTGGCAAAGATGGTTTTGAAAACAACGATATGGCCTCCCCTCGCCTTCCTCTTCACCTTGCACCTCAACATCCATGCAGACACAACAGGAAAGTCAACACGCGAGAGAATTTCAACAGGAAGATAACATCCGCTCTGCCCCCCCCCCCCCCCCCCCCCCCCCCCCCCCCTTTCTTCCTCTTCCTCGGTACCCGCCCCCCACACCACCCCAGGATGATGGACGACACAAGAGGTCACAACACATAATAGGAACCCCGCCCCTTCCCCACTTCAATTTCGTCACCTTACCCCCCCCCCCCTTCACAACATCCTCTTTTGCCTACCATACCCTCCCCTTATCCCCCACCCCTCTTTTACCCAGCTCCCCCCTCCCCCTCCCCCATTCACCCATCTTACCACCATTCTTTTTTTACTCGTGTTTTACCCCTCCCTCTTTCCCCGAAACTTCCCCTCTTTATCCCGCCTCCCCTTCTAACATTTCTGCATCTTAAACCTCCATCTTTTATGATCTGTAGCTGTCTCTTCCCCCACTGCATCCGTTAACCCTCATCCTTCCCCTTCCCCCATTCTTTCCCTTAACCCTCCTTCAATTACCAGCTTCTCCCCTTCCTCGTATTCCCCTTCCCCTCCCCTTCCTTCCGCCCCCCCCCCCTCCCTCCTTTAACAGGATAAGGCTGCCATCAAGACCGTTACTGGATCAAGCCGCAGGGCCGCACTTCTCTTCGGGGTCGCCTCCAGACACCCGGCGCGCGCTCCGTCGACCTTCTTCCCTAAAAGTCAGTCCTGGGTCTCTGCCTGCCTGTCTTTTTGCCTTCGCTCTCTTTAACCGGTTCTCATGCTCATGCTCATACTCATTCTCTCCCTCTCTCTTCCTTCCTTTCCCTCTCTTCCATTGTCCCTGCCTTTTCCATCCCCTCCCTACCCCGTACTTGCCGGTACCTACGGCGCTCCCACTACACCGGAAGCCATTAGCGAGACTACGGACAGTCACCGGTGGCGGTGATTCGGTGGCAACGGTAATAGCGATTACGAAGACGTAGCCACGAAATCCTGTGCCCTAGAGTTCTCGCCCGTGCCGCGACTGCCTCCCGAACAGAACGAGGAATAAAGGA
>BOPN01003501.1:12500-15000 GCA_017312705.2 Penaeus japonicus | reverse complement strand
ATTGGGTTCACTGTCCGGAGAGAATACAAGAGCATGCGTTCATTTGGTGCAAGACTGACGTAAAGGAAATATGCAAGCACACGCATGTTCGAACGAGTATTTACCAGCAAAGACAAGTAACAAGAGAAGAACCAAAGAGACGAAAGACACGTGATGGTGGAGCGTCCTTGTCCGTCCTTGCTCGCCCTTCCATATCCATCCTCTAAATCTAATCTAATTTAATCCTAACTAACAATTCGTTCTCTTCTGTAATCTCCAAATAATCCAATCTCAAAATGTATTCTCTTCTCCGTACATCTTGTTTATAAACAGCCGTTTCCTTGTCTTCGTTTCTCCTCGCCAGCTCGGTCTTGCTCACTCCGAGGTCTTCGATTGCTCCTCAAAATGCGTCACGCACTTAACACGGCCTACTAGGCGTGCCGCACACCGGCAGGGACCTTCTCGACAAGGTCACCCGAAATTCAAAATATTTTCCCATGGTTATTCTAGTTTTCTGGTCTTTTGTCTAACTGAGCCTATCAGACTGCTTATGTATTGATAATAACAATTTTTAAAATACAGTAATATACACAGGAAACCACTAAACACGCCATATTTGAGTGGATTGTTTGTTGTTCCCGAATCCACTTTCTTGTCTGACCTGGGCACGAACTCAAGGTTGTAACCAAACCACAAGAGCACGCACATGTTTGAACACACATGCGAAAGCACTCTTACATAAGAAAGAAACACAAACCCTGTCTCACAACCAGACACAAACGAACACAATCAGCTGCATCTACTGTGCCTTCAGCCGATACGCGCTCGAGGCAACCACAACACGAGATAACAATCGCAGGAGCCACATAATGGGGATTAAGAGGGGCTCCCCTTTGGGCAAGGCTATGGCTCTGCTGCTGAAATCCCTTAATGCTTTTACACTTACCCGTTATTTGGACAAAGTATCCCCAATAACCTCAGCTCAACTACGCCCCTACCGGACCCTAGCCAGGTCTTTCTCTAACTTAATCCAACGACAAAACGACACTCATAACTTTACATTAACTGGACACCGTTTCAGTAAATATTATAAATTCATTTGTGTTTGCCTCTCCCTCTCCCTCTCCCGTGCGCCAGCTCGATCGCTCTCTCTCTCTTACCTTCCTTCCAGGCTTCCTCCCTCCCTCTCTCTCTATTTTTATATTTATTTTCCCAACCACTTTCCTTTGCACGACTCAAGCTGCATTCAGCCTTCAAACAAAGGGGTACTGACTGATGCTCTTCAATCGACTCAATGAATGACTACTCCCAACAGCCCCAGCAATGCCCCATATACTGGAACCACATCGCTACCCCGGTGAGAAAGGGGGAGGGACGCGACTTCAAGAGCAAGTTAATTAAACAAAGAAAGTTTTTAGTTTCCAAATGACTGGCGATATAACGCTACGTTTGGCAGGTCGAAAACCATAGCGAGCACACTCTCACCCGGTGCATGCTGCTAGAGATGCTTCGACCACATTCACATCGTTGCACATGCACATGAACGTTTTCTCTTCGTGCTTCTGCAATATCTCCGCCACTTGGCCGAGACCGCGTAACCTCTCTCACAAGCTGCTTGAACTGCCTTGGTCATTATCGCCACAACCATCCAAACAGCTGCAACGGCCGAGAATTCTTTTGCAATAACAGAAGCACCGACTGACCATAATCAGCTTCCTCTTCCATCTGAGAAGTCGAGCCGTGAGCCTCCACCCATCCAGACCGCTCGTTACCTAATGATCTTTAAGTGTGATGATTTTTTTAAAGTCCCTAACGCATGGACTGCAACAGATTAACATGTAATAAGAGCTAAATAATTAGGTTCTGTCGAATTTAATAATTCACAGTTTGATTTTTAAATCATAGAAACGTCAGGGCTTGCGTCCATGCTCCATCAACATTTATGCTTGCGGAAGACAGAACCAGACACAGCTGCTGCCTTTGTAATTATAGTGAAGAATTTCTAGAAGTCCAAAATGACGTTTTAAACTAAAATCGGCTACCTTTTTCGGTCCCTTTCATACCGCCCAGGACAACTCCAAAAAACAACCATCCCTACTTAATAAGACGGTCCACATCGAATTACGAAACTCCCAATACTTTTCCCGACATCATACACATCCGACTCCAACCCCAGTGCGGCATCGACGAAGTTCGCAACACTCGAGCTGGCGTTATGGCTGGCCGAGACAAAGGGAGACTCCCGCTACAGACCTACACCTCAAAAGGTTGGAGGTTTGTGGTATTGTAAACCTATGACTCACCCCCGCCGGCTGAGTCCAGGCTTGCCAACTTCCCCCCCTCCCCCTCCTACTCCTACTCCTCCGCGGCATTCCAACGCCGCATGCACTCCCGCTGAAACATGCACAGGCATAACAAAGGGAGAGGGAAAGGGCCTGGAAAAGGAAAATGGGCGAGACTGTTCTGCTTGCACGGAAACAAGACGTAAATAAAAGCCATAAAATCTGTTGCACGAAAACCA
>BOPN01003500.1:152500-157888 GCA_017312705.2 Penaeus japonicus | reverse complement strand
ATATATATATATAAGGATACTTATGTATGGGATGAATCTATGCGCTACTGCTTCATTTTTTCTACTAATACGTAACATGATTCGGGGGCGTGGCATGAAAACAAAGTAGAAGGAGACAAGGGGGCGTGGCGCAGACTGCGTTCCACTGTCGCACTTTCACCCCAAAGCCCAGGGTCACGGAAGCAGAGAGAGAGAGGGGAAGGGGGGGAGGGGGGTGCACGTGAGAGGAATTGGTGTGAGGGAGGCATCCTCCCTCACACCTGTTCCATGAAGGCTTCAGTAAATGTAAACAAAAATATGGTTTATAAAACCAAAACTCATAACCATGCCACTTTACACTATGGTTTCTTCTAGATATACTGAAAGGTACAATTTTTTTTTCAGGAGCATACCAATTACTCCTAAACGTAATATCTTTGTAAAACAAAAACTTTTGTTTTTGTTGTAGTTGATTCTACAATTATCGTGATATTTCATTAATTACCTACGTGGTGCACCAAAGGTATCTCAACAAGGGTAATTTCATTACAGGCGAGGACCAAACACTGTAACGCGTGCAGGAAGTGGTTCCTTTCCCTTGATCCTTCACGTTCCGTCCCGGCCGCGACCGCATAACTGGCCTGAATCTTAGAGGTGCCAACACCCGATTCCTTGAGATCAACATTCCATACACATTCACCATTCACCCATCACCAATGAGATACAAAGCTGATTGCCCATTTAATGATAAATTCACATTCGTTAGAGCCGGGTTTCATTCTTCCGAAAACCTTTCGACGATCTTCAGTGCGCGATGGCGGTAAGATTTTCCCATTCGCGAGAACGTAACCTGCCAAAGTACGAGAGAATGTGAAAGTGGACACATGAACAAACTTGGAAACAACTTCTCGACGACTCTTCTCGCACACGTTTTATGCATTGCCCATACACTTTCATCATCACATTCGTCATGCAGGGAATAAGAGAAGAACAGTAATGCAAATTTCTTTATGTCCGTGCGTGCATGACTGCATTAGGAGGGGTAGAAGCATGCTTACATGAACGTTAGAGATTGTGCATGCAAATTATTACGATTGCCTTATATGGATAATCGAATACATTTTAGCCATGTAACACTTTAGATTTAGAAGATTGTGAAGACTCATCAAACAAGTTGAGTTTGGCACTGTCCCCATGCAAGATCAGGTTCTACAAGATCTGCTCAATTCATCCTATGCGCACACACATATGACCACAATGCGGGCTTCCGGGTTCGAATTTTAACTTACAGTTCAGGTATTACCACAACCAGATACGGGTGGGTGAGTTGTCACAAGAGAGCAATGGTGGCATCACATGCGAGAACACACACAGCCGAAGAAATGGGGTCGTCAATGTCAAATCGTGTCACCAGCTATCATAAGTGTCTTTCACTAAAAGTTGTCTCGCGAACTCAGACAGCATGGTTCGCCCTTGCCTTCAGACCTGCTGCACAGCATCGAGTGATCTATCGCTTTTGAACGGTTTTCGGCAATGTAACGTCTCTCTTTTTAAATACAAATAATACCACAAGGAGATGGATCATTTCATACTATTAAATTAAGTACGAGTAACTATCCAACATGTCTCAAAAGAGACAAAGCATATTGGTGTATATACTTGCATTTCAAGAATATTCTAACGGCTAATTAAGGTATATAAGGCGGCTGTTAAATTCATTATTACCTTATTATTATATACAGGATTCGCCTTTTCCAACAACCATAGGCCAAAAAATGAGACGTTTCTTGTGGCATCCGCTTTTCCTTTATCATCCTGCCAACGCCCCTTGTCTAGACCATATCCCTAAACTTATCATTGCGTTAACAATTAAATCACGTGCGTATTTACAAGGCTCGTTCAACGAATAATATTTAGCACTCGACCCAACAATAATGCAGTAGAAATGCATGTTACCAATGTTTTTTGTTTTTTTTAATCAATTAAGTTCCGTGGCCAAATATAAAAAAGCATGCTGTCGTGTCAACCTTCTGCATAAACCTGATGATGCAATTACTTAACCCGAATAATGTAACCCATGCAATACGTGACTACTATTAACTGACATTGTTTTCTAATGAACTAATTCAAGAGGTATTTATTGCAAACGGTATTTCATGATGGGTTCAAAAATGACCTAATGATCTGATGGTTATAGCCCGGGAATCACTGACAAAACTTCCCACAGTTGTCAAACTGCACTTTTAGACTATGCATGGCAGAATCCGTTGCCTATTTTCTACCGCTTTGTAAAGTGTGGTTCTTACCATGGGGGCGTGAGTCATTTCCAAAAAGTCGCAAGCCCTAAGGGAAACGCAGTATTGTGGGTAGTCCAAGAGTAGCAATTTCAGCGTCTTTAAGGGAAACATATGGGTGTGATTTAAAAAAATATATTTTTGACAACTGACAAAACTTCGCTCATCGCATGGAGCAACTTTTCTCACTGAAAAGTCAGTGATTTAAAGCCCCTCATGGTGTGACGTCATCAGAGGACGAACATGGAAAAAATGATTGACAGGTTTTCTCGAGGAGGTTTTGTGGTTTGAAACACTACTTCACCTACACTTTTAATACAAGTGTCTACTGGTTAGTATAATTTGAAAGAACAATAAGAGGGCTATTTTTTATCGGATTGTTATTATTTCTTAATTAATGGAATTATAAAAATCTGAAAATCGAAAGAGATCTTTTTCTCTGGATTGAGAGAGAGAGAGAAGAGAGAGAGAAAAAGAGAGAGAGAGAGAGAGAGAGAGAGAGAGAGAGAGAGAGAGAGAGAGAGAGAGAAAGAAAGAGAGAGATTTCCTCCGGCCATTTTTTGACATATGTGAGCGATATCTAGAGAGAGAGAGAGAGAGAGAGAGAGAGAGAGAGAGAGAGAGAGAGAAATACATTTGTAAAGGGTTCTCTACTTGGATTGTTCAGAGTGCCTTTAAAATGATGGATGTGCTATTTTTTTCTCCTCCTGGAATTGCGTCAATTCAACTCGGATCGCCACATGGGTCAACTTCCCCTCTCCAGTCTTGGCCTTGGGCAGGCCTCGTAACCTCTGCATGATTCTCGGCTTCACCCCTCGGCGGGGCCGGGCGGCTGAAGTCTAAAGTATTAATGAGTCAGCCTGTGAGTCATGTATTCGAGAAATATGAGCTGTATGTCTCCATGATCCGCGTTGTGGTAATATAAGGGTGTTCCAGATCAATATTCTTGCTCCAGACCTCCTGATACTTTACGAGGTCCAACATGGAAGATAATACCTTATCGAGATGCGATACCGTTGCTTAGGTTGGGGGAAAAATTGAACCGTCAGCCTGGAAGCTGAGGCCACGGTCATATTTCAGTGCGCACGGCAGAAAAATCGACTGTTTTGAAAACGGTCATTGCGACCGGGCGTCCACAGGTAGGTTAAGCGGTGCATCTTTTAATTTCATTGATAGGTGTACAGGCTTTAATATCCAAAAATAAGGTTTTCATTAATTTAATGCAATAATTAGGCTTGAAAACTCAAGGATTTTATCATTTTCTTCAAATGAGTAGGATTTTTTTCAAGAATTACTACGATTAGTGATACCACTCACATGCAATATGGATATGGAAATCACCTCACTTTCTTAATTAATAAAGGAAATCGCATTCCTCCTGTCTCACTCAATATTCTCCATAACAGTTCACAAATCTTCTGAAATATGGCTCTTTTCTATAAATAATGATCAAAATCAAAATGAAGAAACACAAAAATATAATTAAAATAGTCTATCATACTTTCTAACCTTCGTTAAATATTCTAAAAGGCGTTTTCGTACACACTAACTTAAATGATACAAAGAATCTCCAAGTACAATCGTCTTTCATTCCTTTATTACCCGTCACAGCTTCCGAACGATACTCTCCGTGCGCAACCTGGCCACAGAAACAGAGCGTTTTGCCCACGGAAACTGCTCATGACGTCACCACTGACAACATTGTTGTCTAAAAAGTGCTTGTGTGACGGCACCTTTAGCGAATCCGGCCCCTGGAATCAGAAGTCAGGGATTGTCTACCTTTTGGACTGGCCCTGGTGCACTTTGGGAACTACAGAAGTCAGAGCTATCGCATGAGGACAATTTGTGTGCACTTTCAAATAGTCTACAGATCTATCGTGTACTATCTTAACAATTGTTCAAATTAGTGTTGTACACGAAAATACTGCTACTTAAGGTATGCTTTCTACAAAAGTCAAATGATTATCTTTGGTGTGAATAATACAAAAAACAACAAAAACAACAACAACGTTGTTCATTACCATATAAAAAAATGTACCACAAGTTCAAGTATAAAGAGCTTCTCAAACCCTTATCAAGAATATAATAAAGGATAATGACACTGACTCATTTGATTTGAAAGTACACAAAATTTGTCCGCGTGTGACAACCACTTCATGCGTTTCTCGCTTACCCAGTGTTTATTTATCAAACGGCAATCACACGAGGACAAAAAGACTGGGCAGTTATGACGATTTATTCCCACCATAACCTTAATCATAAACAGTAATGGCACATTAGAGGAATACTAATGAAATCAGTAAAAAAAAAAATACCTTTTAAGATTCGGTTACAACCCTCCATACCTTTCCAGTCCCGAATGCTTTTCACAAACACTTTTTTCTGTCTTCTCTTTTATTAGGATCCATCAGCTTATGAAGTGCCACAACAGGACTTCATGACTAGTATTATTCTAAAGCCGATTCAAGCAAATTTTGAACCTTCTGATTTTTTTCATAATCACATATCTTTACAGTTCAACTGTGACGTATGGATACTACTTCGTCCTATTGTCAATCGTAGCATCAAATTTACCCAGATACAATGAATCAAACGTCGTGAACGATGATCTTAGCAAAGCCATATCAAATAGGATCAATCTCGTCGATATATTGCCACACGAGAGCACTCCATCTCCAAATACGTTTTAGTTAATATCCTCGCACGACTTCCAATTCAACTATTTGAGTTTAGTTTGAAAAATCACACGAACTTAAGGATGGCATATATACAATTTAATAAAAATGCGTTTATGATTTACTGAACAAGCGAATTATATGTCGACTATACCACACCAACAACTAGAACACAAACTATTCCATGCCAAAAACAGGCTGGCAATGATCACGTGCAATAGCCGTCTGACATTTGAACAACCATTACAGTTAATGAAGTTTATCATCTTGAGTTCTGTGCTGTGCATAGCACTCCACTCTATAAATGTACCTAAATAAAAAATCCCTCTCCGTCGAGACTCTTGCACACACGCACACTCACGGCCCACGCACACGCACACGCACACACTCACCCACAGTGGCATCAAGGGATAGAGCTGAGAAAAAAAAGATATTGCGTA
>BOPN01003500.1:137500-142500 GCA_017312705.2 Penaeus japonicus | reverse complement strand
GTGTGTGTCTCTCTCTCTCTCTCCCCCCCCCCCCCTCCCTCCCCCTCTCTCTCTCTCTCTCTCTCTCTCTCTCTCTCTCTCTCTCTCTCTCTCTCTCCCTCCCCTCCCCCTCCCCCTCCCCCTCCCTCTCTCCCTCCTCCCCCCCTGCTACCTCCCATACCCTGTCTCTCCTTAGCCCTCTCCTTCTTCTTCTACATACATTCATTGTATTTTGTTGTGTTTGGTGACCCAAGTCCGATTACTTATTGAATTGAGGAAACATAAAATTGAGACATTTATGTCTGGTGCATTAGATGTAGGTCAAATCCCGCATGAGTTTTATGTGGTATAGAGGATCATGAGGATAGATATTAGAATATCCTCATCCTTGGTGGGGTTTAGCAATATCACCGTTGAAACTTGATAGGGGGAGGTGGATATTGCATTTGGATTCAGTGCAGATGGTATGTGGATTTTAAAATCTTTTGATTATTTAGTGGTTCTAGTTTGACCTATTTTTAACTTATTGTGAAACTCCTAAAATGTGATCAAGCATTCACCCGTCGAAGCGTATATGGAGTCTAACTGAATACCTATAACTTTTGAGTAGGAAAAAACAAAAAGTCCAAAAGGGTATTAGAGTCATGACACTGAGGGCGGTACAGGATTTTAATAGAGATCTTATTCCACTTTCGTGGTGTTTACCCCCTCCTCCCCCTCCCCCTCCCCCTCTCTCTGTTTCTGTCTCTCTCTTTCTCTTTCTCTTATTAAATAGAGCGGGCAACGCAAATCCCCGACGGGTTAACACAACTGGCGCAAAGTCAATAGTTCAGTGCCATACAATTGGGCAGTGAACAACAGCACCATCAGGATTTAAGTGCCAACTGTAAGTTGTTCTATAAATAAACTCAAATTAGATAATTCTCTCTCTCTCTCTCTCTCTCTCTCTCTCTCTCTCTCTCTCTCTCTCTCTCTCTCTCTCTCTCTCTCTCTCTCTCTCTGTGTGTGTGTGTGTGTGTGTGTGTGTGTGTGTGTGTGTGTGTGTGCGTGCGTGCGTGTGTGCGTGTGTGCGTGTGTGCGTGTGCGTGTGTGTGTAAACGTGCATCATATGCAGCCAAGTGGTTGTTCTTGATTTTTTATTTCTGAAACTATTTCAAAATATATATATTTTTTTTTCATTTTACTTCCTTTCACTGTTCAGTCATTTTTTTCATTTCATGGAATTTAGTTTAACTACCCGATGAAACATCCCACAGAAATATATTATTATTAAAGACTTGTGGGAATTTGACTTCTGGGATAGGCTCATTCTATTGATGCCCACTGACATGCATGATCGGGAGCTTTCGCTAACAACTCAATATCATAAGATTCACCTATAACGCTAGGATTCTAAGGTACAGTATTTCTGGTGAATTATGAAAAGGAAATAATGACGACTGAATTCTCCTCTTCGGTGTTCGTTATCTATTGGATTCATCTGGATGCCGACATTTTATGTACACACTAAGCCATAACGTAACATTCTTTTTATATCTAATCTGTTGCTATTTTAATTGGTATGATGACAAATGAATCCACCTCTCCTGCCAGCCCTCTTGACGCGTTTCGGCGCGCTGCAGCAAACCAGACCAAAAAGACAGGTTAGCCTTTCTCTGTCAGCCGGACGGATGACAGAGGAATGGATTCCCGCAGCGGATAACTACTCCCAACCCTGCAGATGTTTTAGCTCGCAAGTTGCCAAACCGCGATCTTGTGTTTGGCTTTGGTGCAGGTGGTGACTGCAGATGTCCGCTATCGATCCTCCGGTGGCAACGCTAAGGACCACTACATCTACTATGTACCATGCACTTACTTGTATTGCAAGTGTTAATGTTACAAACTTTCGCTTCGTCGTTTTACCACTTAATTTACATTATTTCGACCTTCGTTGGAAGACATACCTGAATGAGCACAGTCTTACATCCATGGTGTAACAAGAGGAGTGGCAGGAACGGAGTAGTCCATCCACGATCTTCCTAGTTCTACGAAGCTCAGGCAAGACTGAAGAGAACAACATTTTCAGCATGCACTGTCAGCTTTTACTATCTCGATCACTCGAACTGATTAAGCCCCTCCTAGTCAGTTAACACATTTCGGGCCCAGGGATAACGTACGTTATGGACTCTGTTCGTAAACCACCTGTAGATTGTAGTTAATATGAACCAAGGCACAATTTCAGTATGGCAATAAGGGGAATAATAACCTTTAATAAAAAAAAATCCGGGTTGTATTTCCAATACTCAACAAAATCACTTCAAACTCACAGTTCGTAAACCACTTGTAGATTATAGTAAACCTCAACTCAAGCACCATTTCAGTATGATAATATGGGGAATAACATTTAATAAATATACCCAAAAGAATCACTTCACACTTGAAATTTTCTAGTTATTGTAAGTAGTCTACGGAAATTTATGTTGAATTGAAAATAATGGTAAAAAACAGAAATGGTGTTCACATAAATGACATATGACACAAAAGGGTTATTAACCCCTCAGTGCTGACCATCCACTCTCTTAGGGACACGGTAGATTATCATCGTGTAAACACACTTCATCTGTGATATATAACGTCCTTAAATACAGTCTCAAAATATTGTAATATCTACATTCACATCATTTTCGATATATATTCAGTTTCCATCGACTGCCTTATTTCACCTCACATCATATTAGATATCAGTCTTAATGCTCCGTTGTTCATACGTTACCGTTACATAACACATCATCACGCATATAAAACAAATATACATCAATGATTTTATTCCGTGACACTAGGCGTTTTTACAAATCTTTGCAAAATATCTTAATCCATGCAAAATTGCTGATAGGAAATAACGTTTTCACTTTTTACGGACGCATTCACTCAGTTGATGGCAGTGAGGGCGGTTGGGAACCGGCGCCGAGACCACCCAAATAACAACATTGACTAAAATCACTATCAATGGATGCCAAAGGTCTAAAGAATATGCCGCTCACGCAAACTCCTGTCTATATTAAGCCTGACAACACTAGAACAGCTTCCAGATATAGAGATATAAAAATAAATAGATAGATGATATATACACCCGTGGATATTACTTTCAATCAAAATATTCGCAATTAATCTTGATCTGTTTCATACACAAGTTTACGATCGATGCAGAAAGACCTGTACTTAATAACGCCTATCGCTTAAAGGAGAAACGTATCTGACGTCTATAGCACACCATGAAATAAGTTGACTGTAATCAATAGTTTCCCACACCTCTCTAGATGCTATGAACTGGGTCACTGTTCTCTGCACTAGGGTTATCAATCGCAAAGTGATCCTTAAACGTCCTGATGCAATTCTTGAACGTCCACACAATATATCAAGGATATATAAATCATAAGTAGGTTTAAATTCTTGCTCTAACTCTCTTGCGTTCTTTTCGTCACAAAATCCTGTTTATCACTGTTCTTCCCTGTGTTGGTAAACCAATCTTTGATGAGTGGGTTAGAAGGTGTTGAATCCATGGACAGGCACAGAAAGCTGAATGGGGGGGCAGTTCAAGAGATGTCCTGATGGGCAGAGGAACAACATAACTGCGGTCACAAACACTTCTTTTCACAAAACACATGCTGGTAAAGTTTGCCACTCCCATTTTCACTTACCGCAGCCACAGCATAGGGCAAGTTGGTGCCATTAATGACGAGGTCGTTGCCATTGGTGTTGGCGAAGGTTTCGTTGGGGTTCTGATCGTCCCGGGTGGTGGGTGAAGTGTCAGAGAGCGGGGAGGCCCACGAGCACAGGATGGAGCGAGTGAGGTTGAGAGAGCACATGGGCCCGCCATGTACTGCACGAGACTGTTGTGGCACCGCCCGCTCCCCATCGCGCAGGTCCCCTCGAGCACCGCCCTGCCCCCTCTTTCCATCCCACACCAACCAAGCACCCCGCCCACTTCCCTTACTCAAGCTTTACGGCTATTCTTTTGCAAACACTATAATAAGAGGAAACTAAATTCACATCTCGTTCAAATCTTATTTTCTTAACAATATATATATAAACTATAAAATAATCTGTAATTCTACTTGATAACATAAAAACACACTCGGCGAATTGCACTCTCCCAAGCGGCATCCCCTCCCAGCCAACCATCTTCCATTCATGTTCGCCTCTGTCTCATATCCGTAAAAATTCTTTGTTCAGTTCACTTTTAATTACAAGCCGCTTCTCACCAATCATGAACAGTTTATTCTATATTCGGTAGTTTTTTTTCTCGCGGGTCTTCATCTATTTTTGCAGCTTTATACTAAGGGTAATCTATCTAACTTTTCTCCACTATTTACATGATTTCCTTAAAGAAAATATCTTACATTTACCATTCATCTTTGGTTCGCCACACTTACCTTTGACCTTGCAACCTGCCCGTTACTCCCACTCCCAGGTACTTCCACCTTATGATACCTTTTGCAGATTGTATGTAATACTTCTACCACCACCATCGCTCTTTCCGTGGTATTATCAATCTTAACTCTCCCGCGTTGTGCCTTAATTCTGTTTACACCCTGATTCAAAAGCTTCAGGTAGGCAGTTCCCCTTTATCATCAGTTCTCCCTCTATCTCCGAAATCACTTGATCCATCCCCAAATTTTAGTAGTCTACTGTTAAACATATGATTATTATTATCAATACTGAATAGGATTTATCTAAGTTTCGGAGCATATACGGAGCACTGAAGTCAAGGAGTATTGTAATGAATAATTCGCAGTTACTCATCTGCAAAATATTTTCCGAAGTCTAGATTTCTATTCTGAACTCTTAAAATTCTGAAATAAATCTTCGCAAGATGGTAACGAGAAACGGCTAAGCTCCGAAAATCCCTGTATACGCGCCTTGCCAATGCCGGGGTACTCTAAATTTGATCATGGTTTTCATCTCTCTACCTACCTCCGGCAAATGGCGCAGGTCTTTTTCCCTCTGTTGATTCTCTTCTACTAAACCAGGACATGTGCCAA
>BOPN01003500.1:127500-135000 GCA_017312705.2 Penaeus japonicus | reverse complement strand
GAGAGAGAGAGAGAGAGAGAGAGAGAGAGAGAGAGAGAGAGAGAGAGAGAGAGAGAGAGAGAGAGAGAGAGAGAGAGAGAGAGAGAGGGAGAGAGAGAGGGAGGGAGGGAGAGAGAGAGAGAGAGAGAGAGAGAGAGAGAGAGAAGAGAGAGAGAAGAGAGAGAAGAGAGAGAAGAGAGAGAAGAGAGAGAAGAGAGAGAAGAGAGAGAGAGAGAGAGAGAGAGAGAGAGAGAGAGAGAGAGAGAGAGAGAGAGAGAGAGAGAGAGAGGGAGAGGGAGAAGGAGAGAGAGAGAGAGAGAGAGAGAGAGAGAGAGAGAGAGAGAGAGAGAGAGAGAGAGAGAGAGAGAGAGAGAGAGAGAGAGAGAGAGAGAGAGAGAGAGAGAGAGAGAGAGAGAGAGAGGGGGGGAGAGAGGGGGGGAGAGAGAGAGAGAGAGAGAGAGAGAGAGAGAGAGAGAGAGAGAGAGAGAGAGAGAGAGAGAGAGAGAGAGAGAGAGAGAGAGAGAGAGAGAGAGGGAGGGAGAGAGAGAGAGAGAGAGAAAATACAATGAATGTATGTAGAAGAAGAAGGAGGAGAGAGAGAGAGAGGGAGGGGGAGGGGGAGAGAGGAGAGAGAGAGAGGGGGGGAGGGAGGGAGGGAGGGAGAGAGAGAGAGAGAGAGAGAGAGAGAGAGAGAGAGAGAGAGAGAGAGAGAGAGAGAGAGAGAGAGAGAGAGAGAGAGAGAGAGAGAGAGAGAGAGAGAGAGAGAGAGAGAGAGAGAGAGAGAGAGAGAGAGAGAGAGAGAGAGAGAGAGAGAGAGAGAGAGAGAGAGAGAGAGAGGGGGGGGGGGGGAGAGAGAGAGAGAGAGAGAGAGAGAGAGAGAGAGAGAGAGAGAGAGAGAGAGAGAGAGAGAGAGAGAGAGAGAGAGAGAGAGAGAGAGAGAGAGAGGGGGAGGGAGAGGGGGAGTGAGAGAGAGAGAGAGAGAGAGAGAGAGAGAGAGAGAGAGAGAGAGAGAGAGAGAGAGAGAGAGAGAGAGAGAGAGAGAGAGAGAGAGAGAGAGAGAGAGAGAGAGAGAGAGAGAGAGAAAGAGGGGGGAGGGAGAGAGAGGGAGGGGGGGGGGGGGGGGGGGAGAGAGAGAGAGAGAGAGAGAGAGAGAGAGAGAGAGAGAGAGAGAGAGAGAGAGAGAGAGAGAGAGAGAGAGAGAGAGAGAGAGAGAGAGAGAGAGAGAGAGAGAGAGAGAGAGAGAGAGAGAGAGAGAGAGAGAGAGAGAGAGAGAGGGAGAGAGAGAGAAAGAGAGAGAGAGAGAGAGAGAGAGAGAGAGAGAGAGAGAGAGAGAGAGAGAGAGAGAGAGAGAGAGAGAGAGAGAGAGAGAGAGAGAGAGAGAGAGAGAGAGAGAGAGAGAGAGAGAGAGAGAGAGAGAGAGAGAGAGAGAGAGAGAGAGAGAGAGAGAGGGGGAGAGAGAGGGGGAGAGAGAGAGAGAGAGAGAGAGAGAGAGAGAGAGAGAGAGAGAGAGAGAGAGAGAGAGAGAGAGAGAGAGAGAGAGAGAGAGAGAGAGAGAGGGGGGGAGGGAGAGAGAGAGAGAGAGAGAGAGAGAGAGAGAGAGAGAGAGAGAGAGAGAGAGAGAGAGAGAGAGAGAGAGAGAGAGAGAGAGAGAGAGAAAAAGAAAGGAGGGAGGGAGGAGGGGGAGGGGGAGGGGGAGAGGGAGGGAGGGAGGGAGAGAGGAAGGAGGGAGGGGAGGAGGGAGAGAGAAAGAGAAAAATGAGGGAGGGAGGGAGAGAGAAATAGAGAGAAAGGAGGGAGGGAGGGAGGGAGGAAGGGAGAAAGAAGGGAGGGAGGAAGAAAGAGGAAGAGAGAGGGGGAGGGAGAAGAGGAAGAGGGAGGGAGAAGAGGAAGAGGGAGGGGAAAGAGGGAGAGGGAGGGGGTAGGGAGAGAAAGAGGGGAGAGAGAGAGAGAAATATAGATAGAGAGAGAGAACACCCAGACTATCACATGCAAGATGTAAAATTACAAACTTCGGTAGTCATACGCTTTCTTCCTGAGACCTCATTTCACTCCACAGTCTGGTCGGAGCAGGTCAAAAACCTGACCTCTCCAGTCAGAACGGGCATTGCATGATGCATGATAATTTCTGTCTTCACACCACCTCAACAACTTCTACAAGAAACCAACACCTAATTCACCTCTATCAGAAACGAGCACTTGCTTCTAGCTAGCCTTCCAAACTCTCCTCGAATGAGCATCCTTCTTCAGCCAAATGTTAATCTAGTTGGTCGTATTTCTGATCAATCCGCCAGTCTCGAGGAGACTGTTACGTAGCAATATATATCCTTATCATTTTGATATTACTAGATCTCAGTGCTCAAATATACAACAGTTTGCTATGATAAAGGAAACGATGTGAAGTGTAGGATGTCTTCCTGACCTTACTTATATCGCTAATAATAATGATGGGACAGGTCTCACTTTACTTTTTTCTACACAAATGCTCTAGCTTTCTAATGATACAACCAGATTTTCAACTAATTGAGAGCTTATTGAGCTGGCCGGTCACAAACTTGCAAAGACAATTCTAAGAAAACGTGACTGAAAATTGTCATTGTCATAATTGTGTACAAATTTTCCAGTTCTAATTGTTAGATTCAAATCTTTAAATGCTAATCAAATCCCCATTCTTCCATTTGTAACATGCCTTTGTTTCATTCTGATTTTACAATCAGTTTGTGTGCAATAATGAAAAATACCAGTAAAAATGTCAAAACCCTTAGGTAAGCTTTCTTCTTATTAATACTAACCATAAACAAATGTTGAAATAAAAAAAGTATAGCGAGCAAATCATCTAATAATTTAGAGGAAACGTTCACTGGATGTTGTAGAGATAAATCTGTGAAAATGAGACCAGGCTGAGTGAAATCGGACTTGAAATAAAACGGTAGTATTAGTTAAAATTTCTAACTTATGTTTTGAGAAAATGGCTTCCGCATCTCTCTATTAATGTCCTCTCCAGGAGAGTAAGAAGATGTCCTTTAGTCGTTTGTTCTTCATATTCATTCCTAAATAGTTCACAAAAATTATGGTGAAAGGAATACTTAACAGTTCATGAAGATTGCCAGACAAATATCCAACATTATAATAACTAGTCGCCTGGGCTGTTGCAAAGTTAATCTTTTCTTTGTGGCATTAGTATAATTAGGACAGTATTTCCAAACACGTCTGCGAAATTACTCATTTGGGATTTTGTGTAAGCCTCTGCAAAAATCCTATCATTTCAACGAGTGTTAATCTTTCATAAACTCCGTCTACAACTATAAATACAAATTTTACCTCCCTGACAGGGAATTGAACTCGGGTCCTCTGAGTGCGAATCCCGGTTCCTATCCATAGCACCACACGACCCACTAAAACCCGTCTACAACGTTCAGTTGTGTCCAAGTAATTCAAAATACACATCCATTAGTTTGTGACTTAGGTCTTTCTCCTTTGGCAAATGCTCTTTGGAAAAAGAACACCAAGAATCTCGGACATAACTTCCTTAGGATTACTGTCTGCAGATGAAGTCATATAATGAGCACATCACATCATCCTTTTCTTTTTCTGTTGCAATTATTGACAACTCAAAGTAATATTGCAGTCTTTCAATTACTCTCAAGGGAAGCTTATATTTTCCACCTTAAATGGTCCTTTTCATCGTTGATTTATCACCTACTTTAATTACGAACTGTTTGAAGTCCTGTTCCCAGTCCTTTAATTAACCACGAGGTCTATACACCCCTACATGATCATTTCATTATCTCCGCAAATACCGGAATTCTTTCCTGTAGTGTAGGCCGAGATGAATCTCAAACAATGTTTGTGTGTGTGTGTGTGTGTGTGTGTGTGTGTGTGTGTGTGTGTGTGTGTGTGTGTGTGTGTGTGTGTGTGTGTGTGCGCGAGCGCGCGCACATATGTAAATATATATATATATATATGTATATATATATATATATATATATATATATATATATATAAATGTGTGTATATATGTATATATATGTATATATATATATATATATATGTATATATGTATGTATATATGTATATATATATACATATATATATACATACATACATACATACATACATACATACATACATACATATACATATAATAACAAACTGCCACAATATGAAAGGAAAAACTCGCAACGTTTCGAGTTTTATGTGAAAGTTCCTCATCAGGCGTATGCTAAACAAAAAATTATTTATTTTCAGTTTGCTTACGCCGGAGGAACTTTCACTAAAAGTTCGAAACGTCGCGAGTTTTTCCTTTCATATTGTGGCAGTGTTTTATTATATCTGTTTTGTGTATTGTGATTCATATATATATATATATATATTATATATATATATATATATATATATATATATATATATATATATATATATTTATATATATATAAATATTTTTTTGTTTAGCATACGCCTGATGATATATATATCATATATATATATATATATATATATATATATATATATATATATATATATATATAGCTTCTGTTCCCTCCACTCCAGTAGATATGCCTTAGCAATAGTCTATTTATTACTTCTTATATTCATTACTAGTATTTTTTTTTTTTTTTTTTTAACAAAATTTGGTGGGTTAAACACAAAGCACATGATCTACCACGGGGTAAATCACCTGAAGTGATTTGTGCCCTCAGCGTTGGAATTGCTTCATTGCCATGTTACCAACTGATAATCCCTTTTATAGTGAAAAATGATTGAAAAAATAATGGAACTATGGCAAAAAGGATATTGTGGTAGGCAGAATGCAAACAAGCCAGCCATACGGGATACGCGAACATTTAAACCCATTTCAATGTCTTAGTGTGCCTAAATGAACAAAACAGCAGAGAATTGTAGCTATATTAATGTTAATTAATAATATCACTACCTTACTAATGGCACAATCACATTTTCAATTGGCTGAGAGTCTAATGCAGAGGGCGGTTCCAAAGGAACAAATTCTGAGAAAAGCACAAATGAAAACTATTAGCATGGTGCACTATTATTCTACAATTACAAATTGATCTAATTCAAATATCTAATTGCCATGATAAAATATAGAAAAAAAGTCTTGTATACAATTACATATACGTGTACACATGGATTCATATGTTCTTTGATAGCCAATGACAGTCCTTATCCGTATTTTTTTTCTCTCTTAAGTTCATCATACATAGATGAAATCATTGGTAAGAAGGTACTCTAAGCATAATTCGATTCATCGTAATAGGACTTTGTGTCTTCCTAGGGAATATCCTTCCAAAGTAAATCATTAAATATTCTAACTCATTTCCGCAGGTAATGTCAAAATAGAATGCATCACAAGGGAAGCATAAACGATCTACGATAATGAGGCAATCTAGTCAATGGCAGTTGCTTGTTTACGTCTTTTGTTCGTAATTATCAGGTGTTTTTCTGCGGGCGCTAATTTTCCAATTCGAGAATCATCGGCTATATATCCTTCAAAAAGTGGTCCTAATTGAATTTCAATGTCCCAGCCCCTTTGTTCAGACGGACTCGATATCTTTTTGACTTATCTTTATTGATTTGTTAACATTTCCCATGAAACTATACCTATATACAAGAATTCAGTTCATTAACTGAATAAATATTTTCACACCGTATCTTCAATGATATACTCTATGAGCGACTTCAAGAATCTCCGTTAGATTCTTGCACACACACAGACATAAACACACACACACACACACACACACACACACACACACACACACACACACACACACACACACACACACCGCACACACACGCACGCACACACGCACGCACACACACACACACATATGCACACACACACACACACACACACACACACAGATGTATACTGCACCTACAGTATATCTGATTTTAACTCATATTCTTATACCAGAGAGAGATGTCAAAGCTGAATTTTTAAAAGCCGATCCGATATTTTTTAGGAATCTAGTGAAACAAAAAAAAATCTAAATTTCCCGACTTCTTGTTTCGGGTTGGGAACTTTCGAATATACATAGAACACAGGAAACGACTCAATGTCTTCAGCAACGTTATCGAATTTACTATAAAATTACTATATAGGTTTCCCTTGGCCAACTATCCCGCTCTGTCCACCTTTTATTTATTTATCTATTTATTTATTTATTTTTTTTTTTTTTTTTTTTTTTTACAAAATAAAGCTTACATAAATAGAGGACACACACTTTCGAAATCTGCTAAACAGAAAGTTATCCTACTGTGGTAACATTGCCTACATCACAAATAATCCACACTGCTAAGTAACCAAACCGTGTGCTACTTACCTACATAGGTAATTCAATAGATTTACATTAATTAAAACAAGAGTAAGTCCTCAATCTATATAATAGGTTAATAATAAGGTTGATCATATTTGTTCTGATTACAAAAAAATGTCGGCATTAAAATGCATTTTTTTGGGTATACAAGCATACCAAATGAGTTTTTATCATAGAGTCGTCGCGGGAAGGGACAGATTACCCGCTTAGCACATCTACCTTGGAAAGGGAAGAAGAGGCTGCACCATAAGACGAAGGCCATGGTGCCGACAAAGAGAAAGAGTAAAGGTCATACAGCCAACATCAGTCAGAATGTTTCCCGTCATAGCAATGCCACGTTGCCCTACTCCTCCCAACTCGTCATGGAAATCAATCAGCAACTTCAAAGAATTGAACTTACTAGACTGTTCAGAAATTAAGTAAGCATTTATCTTCAAATTACACTCGCAGAGGTCAAGTAATTTGCACAAAACCAAAGGATGAGCATTTGCAGATAATCAAACAAGTTTGAAAGTAAATATGGAGTGTGAGTGTAAGATATTCAAGTTAAATACGACTGCCTTCATTACCACCTCTATACAGAAATTATGTCTGCTAACGGAACTTTGGGAAAAAAAAATATATGGACACAATATGTCCTCCTATAGCCTTAAACTCAGTACAATATGCAATAAATAACATATTCTGGTACTTACCCGTATAACCTTCTCCGGCTCGCTCGTCTTGAAGTGCATGGTGTTTACGGTGAGTACAGATAGTTGCGAAAAGATTGCACCTTCGCTAGGCAAGGCACAAGTCAAGGTACATCTTCACATAAAAATATTATGGCACTGATTTCATACATAGAAGGGAAAGAACAAGGTTAAAACACACGTGTCCACAAATGAACCCAGAAATATATAAAATTAAGTACGGAAACCCTCAGACTTCTTGCGTCCTTAGTCTGGAAATCTCTGGAAAGACTGGTTCGCTTGACATACTGTCAACAACAGCTAGGATTCTTAATTGTTTTCCTTCTTGGACTACTGACTGCTGTGAATCGAATTACGGGAATGCTCGAACCGTTAGGTATCACTGCTTAAGAGTAATCATGCAGGAGATGGGAGCGAACTCATGCTCTGTGCTCGAGGGTATATGGATTGCTGTACGCCAGGGAAATGTGGAGTAACAACAGGTGACCTAATTT
>BOPN01003500.1:85000-97500 GCA_017312705.2 Penaeus japonicus | reverse complement strand
ATGGATGTCACCATACTTGTTTACCCTATTCCTTGAATTTCTGGGTTTTATTTCCATTACTATCATTATTATCAACATGATTTCTCTGCATGGCAGAATATACATGCCATGGCATAGGTGGGCATGCCTCTGGGTGACATATGTGTTATTTCATGATTTAAACAGCCTTCCCGGCAGGTGGCAAGATGTACATGGAGCATTGCATGTCTTTGCTTAAAGTTATTTGTATCAGTGGCAGATAATGATAATGATAATTATAAAAGTGTCAATGTAATTTTGGTTCTATTTCTGCACAAGAAGTAGTTAGCACCAGGGGCAGGCCTGTTCCCTCAAGGGTGCCATCTCCAGGGCAGCTCAACACATCAGCAGTACAGAACAGATAGAGACCACAATATGTGTTGCAAGGTCTGCTCCAACCTTGGTGTGGGGATGATGCCAAGACTATGTATTCAAAGTGTTTGGTGTCATTTTAGTCAGTATACATGCTTTGAGGACTACCACACTTTGAAATAATGCTGGCACTGAGTCATATTGTAAATGAAAAGTAAATATAAAAATGAAACTTTATCAAAAAACTTTTCTTGTCATACTGTAAGACCATTACTTCCTTTACACTAAGTGTAAACATCAGAATGAAGTAATATGGAAAATTGGGGACTTTTGTTTATTGTACCATTTTACTGTTGTTCCATATTGTGAGGTCTATTTTAGTCACTTGATATGATATGTCAGTAACATATTTAACTAGTATTTATTGTATAGACAACAAATACAAGTTAAATATGTTAACATAGCATATCAAATGACTAAAATAGACCTCACAATATAGTACAACAGTAAAATGATAAAATAAACAAAGGTCCCCAGATTTCCAAAGAGAAAAGTATAAATTGCTAGAAGAGCATGTGACTTAACTCTGAGCACAGGCCAAAGTTGAAAACAATATATGAGAGAAGGCCAGTGTTAACCAGAGGAATAGCAAGGAGCCCTTCATACACACCCAGAGTAATTGGGTTAATGCTATAACAACAATAATAGTAAAAGAAATCCAAATGTCAAGAAACGAGGTAAACAGGGGGAGGCCACGTAGGTCAAGTAATGGAATCTTTGCAATGAAACACTTATGGTGTCATCTATGTGTAAAACAAATGGATATGACAGAATCACAGCGGACAATGAATGATCGTAGCATCAATGGGTTAACAATGACAATGATGGGAATAATAATGATACTTAACCCATTGAAGACAAGGGATAAATTTGCCTGCCCAGTCTCCAGGATGGGTTTTATTTGAGTGAGGCAGCTTCACACATCCTTGACTTTTCCCACTCTGAGTCCTCATTGTAGAACTAAAGTAATTTTTGTGTTTTAATTTTTGTGTGTTTTACTGTAATGAGAGACTTATATGTGTCATATGACAGGCTCTATCAATGTTGCAATTAACTAAAGTCAGCTCATTATTTTCTTTACACTCAGTGTGATGGAAGTATTGCTGTTTTATGGGAGAACAAAAGGCAACTTTATTTTATCATATTTGTGTACTGTCATGAATGAATTCGAAAAAATATAACCATCTAATATGAATATAACATGAACAGGTAGGGCAGAGGAAGGAAACCTGTCCTTATGACTGTTAGTGCCAAATTAAAAGTCCCTACTGGAACAGGGACACACTGTAGACACTGGACATGGTTTGAGTCACCTTCCTCTTCTCATTCTGCCTGCAAATACTTTATCTGTGGTACTTTAGAGCAAGAGGTCAACAACTTGTGTGCCATCGCTCCATAAAGATAATGCTTGCTAGTGACCATGGATGGGTGCCATTCATGGCTTTTTCTCCTGTAGGTGCTAGAAGAAAGTGGTGCCATCTAGGTTTTGGATTTTAGGTGTAACCCATTTAGCTTAATATTACAGAAATCATAGTAATTATAGCTGCAATTGTCATCATCACTCCCTCATTACTCATAGCATAATTAAATAACAGTGATCCAAAATCCCTGAACATCATGTTCATCAGGCCAAAGCTCCTGCATCATGTATGTCATGACACATGTCCACAATGGGTTAAGTGACTGAATAAATAATAAAAATAATGATAATGACAATTATAACATAATATTCAATACATTTTGGTGCAGGGCATTAGCTCAGTACAGGTCAAATAAAACAGGTGTAAATTATCAAAATGGTGAAGCATAATATCAGAGGGTTTATGTTACCTGTCTTGAGCGACTGTACAATGACAAGCAAACTCGGGTACCCTGTTGGTGGAAAAGGGATTATAGAGTGAAAGAGAAACAAGCAAATAAGAGACACCAAGAAGATATTAAGAGTGTGATATTACCAGATGATGGAACATCATCCAAGATTTCCTTTTAAATTGTTCTGCCTTTCACATTGGTACTAAAGTTTTCTTATTGAAAATCATAGCTGTTTAACCCACACAGGACGGGTGGTACAGCATGTGTACCGCGCATTCAAAAGCCCAGTTGCCGGGCGGCACAGTATTGTGCCAGCCATTCAATTGATTTAGGCCTAATAATTCGAACGCCCCGGCATTTGGACATTCAAGGCTAGAATTCCCCCGTCGGGAATGGGTTAACATAGGTCTCAAAAATAGTAGACACTTATGTATTTTCACAAAAAATCGTAATACATACCTGTAATGATAAACAACGTTACTATGAAAAGTCCAAAGGAACTTACTATGTTTATTAGTCTATATGCATCCCCTGCACTCCTATTTCTTAAATATATTATTTTGGTGAGTAAAAAACCCTGCACATTCCCCTTCACACTTGTCCTTAAAATCATTTCAAATATTTTTTTCCAGGAAAATACTGCAATTCAAAAATGTCCAGTAATCCAGTACATACAAAAGGACACATAAGTATTGCAGCAAAATTTGGTACAAAGCAAGTGATATGATAAAGTTGAGTGTCAAGATATATGCAACAGTTGAGTATTGGTCCTGATGACAGGACATGAATGACAATACTGTCTCAGAATGTCTGGTGTGAGTCTCTCTATTCTAGGATAAATAATCGATCTGGCGACTTATGATATTATTACAATCCCTAAATTTACTGACATCTAAGATGATTTTTCCAGAACAAAAATATATAAACAAAATGCCCAGCACCTTACGAACCCATATAATCAAAGCTGTAACCAAGGCCATGCACTAGATGCATGATTACTAGGTGGCATTACAATGAAAGAAATATTTTTTATAGTAATATTATGAAGATTGTAATACAACTTATTCTATATCATGCTAAGATGCTAAGTTATGTTATACTTAGAACAAAGGTATTATAACAATACCTGTATCTGTAGACCAATGAAGATTTGAACATTTCAGATTTCTATAATGCAAACAAAGCCTATACGAGATATAAACCCACTGCAGACGAGGGATAGATTTGCTTGCCCAGTCTCCTAGATGGATTTTATTTTTTTCAGAGTGAGGCAGCTTCACTTTTCCCACTCTCTCTGTCACTCATTGTAAAGCAAGAGCCATTTTTGTATTTCCATTTTAGTGTGTTTTATTGTATTTAGAGACTTACATCTGTCATATCACAGGCTCTATCAATGTTGCATTTGACTAAAATTGTAGTTTAGGGTCCATATCAGCTCATTATTTTCCTTATACTTATTGCAATAGAAGTATTACTGTTTTATGATAGGACAAAAAGCAACCTTATTTTTCATTTATGTAGTCATGAACGAATACGAAACATATAACACTTCACAATGAAGAATTCTTGAGGAGGTAGGGAAGAGGAAGGAAACCTGTTCTTATGACTGTGAGTGCCACAATAAAAGACACCCCTACTGGAAAAGTTAAGAGCAAGAGATCAACAACTTCCTGTGTGCCTTCGCTCCATAGAGATAGTGCTTGCTAAAGACTGTGGATGGGTGCCATTCAAGGCTCTCTCTCCTGCTGGTGCTAGAAGAAAGTGGTGCCATCTAGGTTTTGGATGTTGGGTGAAACCTATTTTGCTTAATATTACAGCAGTTATAATAATTATGACTGCAACTGTCATCATCATTCATCCCTTACTCATAGCATAATATAGTAACACAGTGATCCAAAATCCCTGAATGTCTTGTACGTCACGATGCCCATCGTCAGGCCAGAGCTCCTGCATCATGTATGTCATGACACCTGTCCACAAAAGGTACCCCATTATGGACAGGTGTCATGATGTACATGATGTTTGGGGATTTTGGATCACTGTGCTTTTTTATTGTGCTATGAGTAAGGAATGAGTGATGATGACTATTGCAGCCATAATTACTATAATTACCATAATATTAAGCAAATCTAACATTTAAAACCTAGATGGTACCAATTTCTTATAGCACCAGTAGGAGAGAGAGCTTTGAATGGCACCCATCCTCATTCTCTAAAAAGCAATATCTTTAGCCCATTCATGCCGGGACAATTCCGGCTCTGAATGATCACAATGCCAGGGTTTTTGAACGCATAAGCCTAACGCCTTGGGATTCTCAGGTGCACTAGCCACAAGCCTGGGCTGTCCACTCGCTCATCCCAAGCGCCGGCCTTGACCAAATATCGCGTCTGACCCAAAAACCACAAAACGTGTCAGCACATCATCCGGCACGAATTAATTAAAGAACGGTGGCACACAGCAAGTTTCCAACCTCTTGCTCTAAAGTACTACTGATGAAGGATGTACAGGCAGAACGAGAAGAGAAAGGTGACTCAAACCATACCCAGTGTCTAAAATGTGATCCTGTGCCAATAGGGATGCTTTTTAATTTGGAACTCAAAATCATAACCACAGGTTTTCTTCCTCTTCCCTACCTCTTCAAAAATATGGAAAAATAAAGCTGCTTTTTGTCCTTCAATACAACAATGCTTCTATCACATTGAGAATAAAGAAATTAATGAGCTGATATGAATCAATAATTTTAGTCAACTGCAGCATTGATAGAGCCTGTCATATGGCACATACAAGTCTCTTAACCCAGTCACGACGGGGGCATTCCAGCCTTGCATGTTACAATGCCGGGGCTTTCGAACGCTTAGGCCTAAATCAATTAAATGTCTGGCACCATATGGTGCCACCCGGCAAACGGGCCCTT
Source organism: Penaeus japonicus (assembly GCA_017312705.2). NCBI lineage: Eukaryota > Metazoa > Arthropoda > Malacostraca > Decapoda > Penaeidae > Penaeus > Penaeus japonicus. The sequence continues at coordinate 92,384 of BOPN01003500.1, read as the reverse complement.
GAATGAGCGGTACCGTAGTGTACCAACCGTCCAGAGAGGGTTAACACAGTAAAACACACAAAAAATAAAACACAAAAGTGGCTCTAGTTTTACAATAAATGATTGAAAGAGCGTGGGAAAAGTCAAAGTATGTTGTGTGAAGCTGCCTCACTCTGAACTAAAACCCTTCCTAGAGATTGGGCATGCGAATCTATCCCCCGTCCGCAACGGGTTAATAAGCTTTATGTATCATTTATCCTAATGAGCTTCCTACAATTGAGAAAGTTCCAAGGAAAGTTAATAAGCTTTATGTATCATTTATCCTAACGAGCTTCCTACAATTGAGAAAGTTCCAAGGAAAGCCAAAAAAAAATTCAAAACAGTCATTATCATTTGGATTTACTGTCAAATGCTAAACAGTTTTGAATTCTATTCCATCTGCAGAACCATAAAATATCAAATAGCTTACTCCTGTCTGGTTAGTCTCATATCAACATCTATAAATTTACTTTAGCTAGCAGCCCATGATAATTTTCTTTCTTTTCTCTGATTAAAATATTAATCCAATGCAGATACGTGTCATGCCTTAAAAAAAATTTTGGCCTGTCACTGGGTGTCAGGGAATACATGACAATAACCTTCATGGCATGTCCGACATTGGGGGATAGCGGATCGCTGTGTTTCTTTATTACACTGAGTAATAATACTATTTATGACTGATGATGGGATTTGCAATTATACTTACAATAACTGTATAATATTCATCAAAATAGGTTGTTTAAAATCCAAAACATAGATGGCACCACTCTCTCCTAGTACCAGTACGAAAGAAAGCCTTAAAGGGTGCCCATCCAGTCTCTACTAAGCATCAGCTTCAAACAGCAACAATACAACAAGATGCCGACCTCCTGCTCTTAATTACCAGTGATGCAAGTTGTGCAAGAGAATGAAAAGGGGGTGACTCAGACTATGTGCAGCTTCAGCAATATTCCACTGTACCTCTATAGCTGCTTTGAGCTGTGGTACTTGCAATCCTCTTCCCCAGCTCCTTATGTTATCTTCATTCTTTTATATTTGTTTACGAAAAACACAAAAATGAAAAATAAAGCAGCTTTTTGTCCTCCCACAAAACTGAAATACTTCTCTCATACTGAGTATAAAGAAAAAAATGAGCTGATATGGCCCTTATACTACAATTTTAGTCTATTAACCCTATGACGACGGTGCGTCACACTCGTGTGACACAGCCAAACTCCCGATGCCAGGGCGTCATGCCAGTGTGACGATTACAATGCAATATTGCAATCGCCCGGCATAGGGGTCTTCGCGTAGCGAGTGCCCCGTCGGAAGAGGGTTAAAAGATTGATAAAGCCTTTAAGATGACATACATGTCACTAATAAAAAAATGACAAACAAAAATGAATAGTAGTATACCAAGTGAATGAAAGAGAGCATGAAAGATCATAATCTGTTGCAATGCTGAATTGTAAAGAGATATTCAGTAGTACTTTTTGTGACTATATATTTTGAACAGCAAAGAATCACAATATGAAGTAATATTATCAATCACAATCAGTAAGATATAAGAATTCTTAGAGTAGTTAACATCAATATACTTAGTATTCATAGGAGTAACATGTCAGGAGAATTATATCCATTTATGCAGGATAAACAGATGTGCAACGTGGTTTTTTAACTCTCCTATACATCCAGGAGTGGAAGTCAGCAACTGAAATCTCAGCCTCACACTTCTCTGACGTAGTAGTGGCTGGTATACGAGTTTGTGCATCATGATGGACATCAGAGCTAGACCAAGTCTGGTCATCTTCTTGCATCACTTTGTGAATGTATTTTGTCAAATTATATATTATTGCATAAGGTTGTGAGTGGCCTACCTGATGTAGAGATGAAAAGAGATGTGTCAATGTGTTAAGTATTGTTTCTACTGCAAGGCACATAATTTGTGGCAGGAAGCCAATGCCAGACATGGTTGCAGCTGCTGAGGGTGAGACTTATAAACAGAGGAAGGAGCAGCTTTGGGAACCCATTTCTATGGTTCCTGCTCTGTAAGCCCTGCTGTAACTGGGGTAGTACCCACCCAAAGGGTGGGATTTTGGGGTACTTCAAGAAGCACAGAAGCTGGAGGAGGACGTTGGTGCAAGCCATGGCAGACAATGGGGCCCCAAATATGTGTCGCTGGCTGAGGACGCATGATCACCCCAGATCAATACCAAGCAAGATTGACATTATGTCTCTGCTATTGTTGGAAGAGAATGTGAGCCATCTGAAGTATTTTCATAAATAGGAAGCTGGACTAGGACATGAAAAAGGTGTCCTTGTGGCAGTGCCTGCCAAGGAGGCTATTGTATGGTGCAAAAGGATGGTTGTGGTAGCAAAAAGGACTGGCCAGTCCAGACCCAAAGGAACTTGCTTACCTGCTTTTGAGAGATGCATCACAGTTGCAAAGCCCTTTGACATGGTCTCAGGCATCAAATACAAGTCATAAGATAAGTCACTAAAACACATTGGGGAGCTCAGCAGGTAGAGCTGGATTTTGCTAGCACACCAATTTCATCACTCCTTAACGCCAGTACATATTTTGAAGAATGCCCATGGTCACTGTGCGGCCCCCGCGCATACACCAAAAGGTCTATGACTTGATCATGGACATCCAGAAAAAATTAAGTGCATAGATGACACTCTACTGTACGAAAATAGTGTGGAAAGTGCATTCTGGTACACATACAAGTTTTTGGAAGCGTGTACCAAGAATGGTATCACCTTGAAGCTGGAGAAATTCAAGTTTTCTCTGAAATTCATGGGATTTCATGTGGGCTGGGACATGTACAAGCCCACAGATGAGTGACTGTCTGCCATTAGAGATTTCATTATACCCATAAAGCCATGACCAACTGAGGAAGTCCCAGGGTAAGTGGGTCAACTCAATGCTCTGCAGGGCATGCCAAACAGACTACATGCTTGGCATGGAGGGTTATTTTCAATACCAGGATCAGTGCACATATAGCAGAATACTGTGCCCCAGTGTGGTCTCGATCCTCACATGCCAACAAAATCGATCCAATCCTAAACGAAGCTTGCCGTGTCATAACTGGTGCATTGAGACCAACACCAGTGAATTTCGTCCATAGACTCTCGGGTATTCCACCTCCAGCCCTGAGAAGAGAAATTAGCACCAAAGTGGGAAAACGTAAGTACTTCCATGTACCACCCCCGACTAGACTAAGATCTAGGAAAAGTTTCACCACAGTCGAAAGGCTGCCTGACGGTATAACTCCAAGACGCTACAGAATGAATAAATGGAGAAAAAAGGAAAACTTGGGACCAGAACATCCTAACATCCCATAATCGAAAGAAAAACTACCAAAAGGTACAAACCTTGGTAGGAAAGAATGGTGCACCCTTAACCGCGCCAGATCCGGTGTCGGAAAAACTAGGGATAATTTAACAAAATGGGTTTTGCCACGTCCACTACGTGTGATTGCGGGTTCCCTATCCAAGAAATGGACCATATCCTTTCTAATTGCCCAAGAAGCCCTGTCAGTATTAGTCCACCAGACCTGCAAAAGATCACCGACAGGGCCAAAAAATGGATAGAATTCTGGTGTGATACGATATGATGAAGTGCACATATGATCCTTACTCACTCTGGGAACTCAAGTATAGGTGCAAAAACAGATGACAGGGCAGGAGTGGGATTGCCATGAAAATGCTGCCCCCCTACTAGTACACGGTGAGGCAGCAGTTGCCTTTCAAGCCACAACTGTAGCCACCTGCGGCCAAGACACATATTTACTTAACCCACTCACGCTGGTTGACCTCCTATCACGAGGTCAAAATATATCCCCGGACCCGGGTGACATCCTGAGACATGCATTTTTTCACTAAGTTGCGGGAGGGGCAATTGTGAAGTGCTGAAACATCAGTAATAGATCCCTAGATTGTTCTCAAATACAATCATTTTACATAATTTCTTAGTCTGTTACTTTACTTTAGGTGTTGGAGTTTCATAAAATGAAATAGAACGTTAAAAAAATGACGTCACATAAAACTACATGATATTATTGACATTATGGTAATTTCTGATTCTTGATCAGTTGAATAAAAAGATTTAAGTCAAAAAACTATTATAAAATCAAATGTGTTTGGCCAAGAAATAAAATAAAGTAAAAAATTACTAATGCAATACTACTTCTAAAGCCGTCTGGTAGCTCAGCGGTAGCGTGTCGACTTCACATCCCCCTGGTCGGCAGATCGAGTCCCACCCAAACTCGTGAGTTTCCACCGTCACCTGGCGGTTACTGACGTAGCTGGGCACTTCGTTGGGTAAGGACCATGCTCCAATTGAGTCAACACTCGGCACATTCTCTCACGAGGCAGCATACACTGCCACAGGTGGGTTTGCCTCAGTGCATACAAGCCCGGTATAGCATCTGGTCCGCAAATCTGGCTTATCCTTATCCTTACTACTTCTAATTTGCTGATTACCCGTGATATAACGTCATATCATGTCACGAGGTACATGTACATACTCATGTGTAAGTGTATGATTATTCATATTGTTCTGGAAAAAAAAGTATAAAACGTTTTTTGATGCCCCACTAACTGATTTCTTCCACTTTCTTTTGGTATTTTCACATAGAAGTGAAGAATATAGGCAAGGTTCAATAAAATAGAACTAAAAAGGCATTACTCCAACATGTTTTTCAACAAAAATAACTCCTCTGAACATGGCAATATTTTTATGTGCCTTTACATCATAGACGCATTCATGAAAACCATAAGAATAGGGTGGATGAAAAACACTCTGCGAGGATCAGCACAGCCCTGCGCAGTGAGAAAACACCCCAGCACGAAGCGTCGTGCACTTGTTATCTGCCCGGCATAAGAGGAAGTAGGCGAAAATAAGTCTCGTAGTGAATGGGTTAAAGACAAGTTACCTCACCCATTCAAGAAATGTCCACCCAAAACCAGTGCTTTTAGAGGGCATACTGACAGCTATGGTGGCTGTTGTTTAATTCCTTTGTTTTAGGGCCTAACTAACATATTTGTTGATTGTCACAACCAAGTGAGTTTTGTTTCATGTGTGGGATTATGGGCTGCATGTGCTTTATTTTGTTTCAATTTGGCTACATCCCATTGTTAATATTGTCTTCATTTTACTTGCCATCAGGGGTGGATGTACAAGATCTTTTGCAGCACTTTCATAACAATTTCTTGATTTATCCAATGGTTTACTCTGTAGGTATAAAATGAGAGAAACTAGCTGTGACCCATCACAAATCATTCAATGTTTGACTGCTATCAAACAAACAAATACCAAATACTTATATTTATCTTCATGTCTCATATTTTTGTATGAGGTATCAGTTAACACATTCCAGATGGCACTGTAGACATTGGCCATGGTTTGAGTCACCTTCCTCTTCCCATTCTGCCTGCACATCTTTCATCTGCTGTACTTTAGAGCAAGAGGTCAACAACATGCTGTGTGCCATCGCTCCATAAAGATAATGCTTGCTAGTGACTGTGGATGAGTGTCATTTATGGCTCTCTCTACTGTTGGTGCTAGAAGAAAGTGGTGTCATCTAGGTTTTGGATTTTAGGTGAAACCCATTTTGCTTGACACCCATTTGCAATGGGTTAAGAAACACTCCCTCTACCTATTGCATGGGTTTCCTTCCACTTCCATCACCTCTTACAACATATTTTAATTCTATTTTGTATTTGTTACTGTCAAATATCCCTCATTTGTTGTAAGATGAATTCCATCATGTGAATAAAGACAATGATAGAACATGGCAAGAGGAAAAAAAAAAAAATAGTTATTTACTAATCAATCGTTTCCTTTTTCTCTTCTGTTAGAAGTATGTTTTGCTTGACTTAGAATATTTCCAAGGAATTCTCTTTTGCCTACAATAATATTCTGATTAATTCTGTTAGATGTTTGACCCTTTCAGAACAGCAATGCAAGCTTCTCGAGGACAGCAACCACTTTTCTGAGGTCAAATCTTTGAATTTAAAAAAATACATATATAAATATTAGTATAAATTAACCCATTGCATACGGGTGTCAAGACATACATGATGTTTTTGGATCACTTATTTTATTGAGTAATGAGTAAGTGATGATGACAATTGCATTCAAAATTAATATGATTGCAATAATATTAAGCTAAATGGATTTCACCAAAACCTAGGTGGCACCACTTTTTTCTAGCACCAGCAGGAGAGAAGAGTCTTGAATAGCACCCATCCAATGTTTCTAGCAAGCACTATATTTATAGAGCGGTGGCACACAGCAAGTCGTCGACCTCTTGCTCTAAAGTACCACAGATGAAGGATGTGCAGGCAGAACTGGAAGAGGAAGGCGACTCAAACCATGCCCAATGTCTATAATGTGCCAGTAGAGATGCCTTTTACTGTGCCACTCACAGTCATAAGCATAAGTTTCCTTCCTCTTCCCTACTTCTTCACATCATCTTCATTGTGGATGGTTAAATGGTTCATATTTGTTCATGACAGTACATAAATAAAAAGTAAGGTTGCTTTTTGTCCCATCATAAAACAGTCATACTTCTATCATAATAAGTAAAAAGAAAAAAAATGACCAGATATGGACCCTAAACTACAATTTTAGGCAAGTGCAACATTGATAGAGCCTGTGATATGACAGATGTAAGTCTCTAAATACAGTAAAACACATAAATTGAAATACAAAAATGGCTCTAGCTTTACAATGATTGACTGAAAGAGAGTGGGAAAAGTCAAGGAATGTTGTGTGAAGCTGCCTGGCTCTGAAATAAAACCAATCCTGCAGACTGGGCAAGCGAATCTATCCCCTGCCTGCAATGGGTTAATTTACACGACTGAGAAAATATATTTTCCTTAAAATACAATCAGAAGTTTTCTGCTTGACGTTTTTTGCTGCAGCGTTTGGCAAGTCATTGCAAGTGGTATCTATATTTTCCCTTTTTCTTGCTATGGTGAAAAGAAATACAATAAAAAAATATATTGTTTAGGCTTCATTTGCTTGGGGGAGATGATGCCAGTGCACTGAAATGTATATTTATGGCTATAATCATAGCCATTATTTCTGTTTTCCTTATTGCTCTAATAAGCTCATATGGCTTATGTGTTCTCGTGTCAATATAAAAATCTTGTATATCATAGTAAAATGCTCACATTGCTGATACCACATAGTCTGGTATTATACAGCAGCTTTAGTATTTGCCTATCAACAGTAAAGACTATACTGGTCCCAATTGCTGTGGCGGTTATGAGGTTACCAAAGAAATAACAAACAAAATTAAACAATTACCGTGTCCTGAGTAACTTCTCTCAATCCATTGATTCTAGTATGGTAACAGTTTTGGATATCCATATA
>BOPN01003500.1:70000-75000 GCA_017312705.2 Penaeus japonicus | reverse complement strand
TACGTGAATCTTGCACGGCTTCTTGAGCGACATGTGTCTAGCAGAGCTCCCTGCGTGCATCTTGTATGGTTCTCTGAACAACATGCGTGCATCTTGCACGGCTTCTTGAGCGACATGCGTCTAGCACAGCTCCCTGCGTGCATCTTGTATGGTTCTCTGAACAACATGCGTGCATCTTGCACGGCTTCTTGAGCGACATGCGTCTAGCACAGCTCCCTGCGTGCATCTTGTATGGTTCCCTGAACAACATGCGTGCATCTTGCACGGCTTCTTGAGCGACATGCGTCTAGCACAGCTCCCTGTGTGCATCTTGTATGGTTCCCTGAACAACATGCGTGCATCTTGCACGGCTTCTTGAGCGACATACGTCTAACACAGCTCCCTGAACAACATGCGTGCATCTTGCACGTTTTCTTGAAAGACATGTGTCTTGTACTGTTTCCTTAACAATAAACAACAACACGAAACACATCATGTGATTTTCATAGCATTTTGCAACTGCCAAGGGAGAGCATAAATAAGAGGAATTAAAACTAAGTACTAAGTGCAAGCTCTATAGAAGTAGGGTTGCAAGATACAAAGAAAATACAAAAGGGAATAGTACTTAATGAGAAAAGTAAAGTACAAAATATCAGGAACACAATAACGAGATGCAAATAGATAGATTTATGGATAAGAATCTGGCAACACTGATCGTCAATACTGATTCGGAATAAAAGTGAAAACTATCAAGTATTTAAACGGTTAAAATACGATGTCGGCGCCCATTCGACAATCGTAATTAAAGGGATAACAATAGCGACTTCGTCTTTTCACACGGTCAAGTCAAGAGGGTGGGGAGGGGGATGTATCGGCACGTACTGACAACTCTAAACGAAGAAACAATATAAATTGTATGAAAATATCTTATTCTTAGAATTAAATATCATAAACAAAACTTCTAAATATTCTGGTCATTCTTTGCATAAGAGGGAGTGGAGGAGCTTCAGTGCTATAAGGAGTGCCTTTGTAACGTGGTTTTCAAGACGAGGTTTTCAAGACCAGGTGATACACGGAAACAAGGGAAGAGGGAGTTGGAGGACTGACGACTTTCCCTTTTAACAATCAGTGCGTTCACACATAGACTAAAGGGAAGGTAAGGGTAGGAAATCCTGTGGACTCACACTTACGCACAGGAATTTCACAACAGAAATTACACAGTAAACAGTCACGGGAGAGAGAGAAAAATAATATACGAGCATAGAAATTCCTGATTCCTAATGAAATCTAACAAAATGAAGAGTCTGGCAGGGTTTCTCTAACTTACGGGATTTTTTTTTTCGATGATTTGATGTCTGCAGATGGAGGGGTCTTCTGCGGGAGGGTCGTAGGACGCACTGCAGGGCGGGGAGCTGGTCCCATAGATTTCTCACCTCTTCGCGGCCTCTTCTGCTCGCGTCGGAGACTAGGGTCAAGGCGCTCGTTTTAATCCCAAAACCCACGTGGGTAATCTTGATTTGCCATGATAGATGGGTGTCGACGTGCGTGGAAGTTACTAAGCACGGACAAGGGGAAGCGTTGGCTGGCCATTTATTGAAGGCCAATTTGTTCTCGATGGCGGGCGAGAATTTGAACGTGTCTTCTCCCTTCTCGATGTCGAGATATTGAAGGGTAACATTCGGCGTAGCGGCTTCTTCAAGGATGTGAGTCCGACACCAGCAAAACATGGGACCTACAAACTGTCACCAGCTGCAACCCAGGGAAGAAGGCATAAACATTAGGCGGTATAGGATACAGGAAAGCAGGAAGTCTCAGATCATGACTCAATGCCATCTTCACAACATTAGATTAATATTATAAAGCAAAATCAGTGCCTTACAATTACCTTTTACTTTATGATATGTTCACGATACAATGTATATCTTTTGTTCATCTACTGATCCTTTCTTTCAAACTTATCTGCTTAAATTCCTATTATTTATTTTTCCATTAATCTATACTCAAAAGATAGTCAAAGAAAAGTACCAACACAAGGCCATTACATTTATTTCATATTACATTAAAAACAAAAGGCCCCTTTCCATATTAAACCTTATTCTGTGGTCTGGCCGTGGTCTTACCATAGCCGCCACCCATTAAGCTGAAGGTCTTAAGATTAATAAAAGAATAAATAAAAAGGCAACAAAGCCAAATGGGAAACACGGGAAGAGCGGAACGCTCTTCAACCAGCGGCACATGCCAAGGTCATTAAGCCAATGGATTCGTTTTATCTTATCAATCTAGAGAAGATCATAGAAAAGTGATTACTTTGTGGGTGATTCTTTCATTGTTTGACATTAGATTAATTAAATTGCATTCTGTGTTTTTTATTTGCAAATAGTTTTTTAATGTTTTTCCTTTGGTTATATTTTGTGCATGATAGTAGGATGTGGACTATTGTTAGGTTGCTGTTGCAGTGGTCACACTGTGGAGGGATTTTTTTCTATATAGGGAGTGAAGTCTGTCAATCGTGTGGTACTGACATCCTGTGGGCTGTGTCCCACAGTTCTATTTCAGTTTTGTGTTTACTGATTGGGAGGTTGGTCCACTCACTTTGCCACAAGAGTTCAGTTCAGTTCAGAGAGATTTGCGAAGGCTTCCTTCGCCCGGGCTATATGCACGAGGCGGCCCGGCCTCTGCCAGCTATAAGTGCTGACTCATCTGTTGCCACAAGAGATGAATTTTTGCTTTTATAAACAAAACACCTGAGATCTGTGCGGACTATGCTAGGGTCCAGATCACCAGTTGAACCGGCTAATGTGTCAGCCTGTTCATTGCCATAGATACCCGAGTGTCCAGGTACCCATATCAGCTTGATTGATTTGTTGGCACTATGTAGCTTACGAATGATATTTCCCTGTATTTAATTTTTGGTGGTTTCTAGGGATTTAATGGCTTTAAGTGAAATTTACGTGTCTGAAAAATTACTATTCTATCGTGGGTCGTCGATGGGGCAAAATCTAAAGCTTTATCAATGGCAAAAAATTCAGCAAGAAAGATCAATGTGTGATTTGGAAAAAGTGGGTGTCTCCCACGGCACTATGTTTGAATGAACCAGGGTATTGATGGTGAAGAGATCTATGCCGACTTTATCTATGAGGTCACAGTCTATTCCCGTTTGGGTGACGGAGTTGGCCGGCTATTTTTGCGGCATAAGTCAGCGCAAGCTGGCCGCGTCTGAGACGGAGGGGGAGGACCCGGGAGGTACTCCTGACTGTACCAATGCGCTCGATGCGAGTGCATTTCACGGCTGCAAGACAAAGGCATAAACAAGCATTCTGCACAACATTCAATCCTTTCAGAGTTGAGCTCGTTGCCGAGCCATACACGATTGACCCATAATCTGCTTTAGACCTAATCAGGGATTTATATAGCATAAGTAAAGACTTTATATCAGCTCCCCATTCGTGCCCAGAAATGCACTTTATTAAATTAAGTGATTTTTGACATTTATTTTTGAACTTACTAATGCGATTTCCAATTTAATCTGCTATCAAAGAGCAGACCAAGAAATCTTGCAGAATTTTGAATAGGTATTGGGTGATTAGGTATTGAGTTGATGTTGCGCTTCCTTCTATGGGTAAAACCACGCCAATACTCTTTCTTACGGAAAATTTAAACCCCACTGGAGGACCCAGTTATGAATCATATCCAGTGCCAGTTGGATCTGACTTACCGAGAATTCTGCATTACTGCTGGAGTGCCATAATGCACAGTCATTGGCATACAGTGAGTATTTAAGATTCTGAGGAGGAGATGGTAAAATGTCATTAATTTTACATATAAATATTGTTGGTGATATGACACATCCTTGTGGGACGCCGTTTGCCTGGACAAAAATGTCCGAAAAAGTGACATTGTTGGAAAATAATTTAATAGAAAAGTTCTGTCAGATATGAAATTTTGAATATAACATGGCAAGTTTCCACGTAATCCAAAACCATAACGTTTTCTGAGTAGGGCATATCCCCATGTCATGTCGTAGGCTTCTTCTATATCTAAGAATACTGAAATAAAAAATTGCATTTTGGAAAATGGCTCATGAATATGACTTTCCAGTTTTACTAGCCGATCGAGAGTTTGACGTCCCTTTCGTCAACTACTCGTCAACCAGTAAATTTCTGGAGTTTAGAAAATGCAATAATCTACTATTAATAATTATTTCCATGACCTTATGTAAGCAACTTGGCAACGCAATTGGGCGGTAAGAAATAGCGGATCCGGTATTACCCCTTCCTTTCAATATGAGAATGATGTGGGCGAAGTGCCATGAATTTGGAAGTCTGACTTTTCCAAATATCATTGTACACTTCTAGCAACTTAATCATGACATTATGATTAAGATGCTTTATCATCTCATATCGAATCTCATCGGGGCCTGGGGACGTTCCTCTACAGGTTTCCAGGGCTCGGACAAGCTCATCCATTGTTAGATCTTTATTGTAATCAAAGTCACCTCCAGCGGCAAAGTGTATTGGTTGCAGCTGGTGCTTCCTTGGTGGTCAGGAAGGCGGGGTGGTAGTTTCTGAACTGCTTGTGTAAGAGAACTGCCTGGCGAGTGCATTGGCAATGTCTCTAAGTGAATTAAAATTTGTTCCCTCTTGATGTTTTTTTTTTTTTTTTTTTTTTAGATTCTATAAGATATATTTTTTCTATTGGTTTTGTTAACAGTGGACCAAACCTGTGAAATACTGGTGTTGCTATTAATCGCAGTGACAAAGCTTCGCCAGGAGTCACTTTTAGCTTGTCTGATTGTTCTTCGAGCCCTAGCTCTTGCTAGCTCATGGTTCTGAAAGTTCTCCTTTGTGATGTTATTTTGGAAAAGCCTGTAGGCCCTATTTCGTTCACATAGCACCCATAGCAATCTACTGTCCACCATGGAACTCTATGCTTAACCCTATATGTCGAAGTCTTAAGAATGGTTGCCATTGCTGCATGTAAAATATAATTATGAACATTATTTACTTGATCATCAATGGTTT
>BOPN01003500.1:62500-67500 GCA_017312705.2 Penaeus japonicus | reverse complement strand
CAGTGGAGAACCTTTAAATGCACTTAAAGTTATTAAAGCACAGAGCTGCAGCTGCAGGGCAGGTCGGTGTCCTGCAGAGCCACAGAAAGGAAGCAAGATCCTCCTCCTCAGCGAAGCGGTAGTCGGATGCCACAGGCTATGAGCCACTGACACTCTCTCGAAAAGTCTCAAGGAGTGCGAAGTTATTCTTCACAAACCAAGACTAAGCTACCATTGTGCATGGAATTACATACATGTTGACCGTACCAGATGTCACCTGAACTATCTGCAGGATTGCGAGCTCACTCGCTTCCTCAGACAGTGCCATAGACAACAGCCGTCGGGTTAGTGAGGCGATTATGCCTCTTGCTGACCCTGTGGTAGCTGGCGTGCTTACTAGCAGTCCAGTCACTGAATAATAATAAAATGTCATTTCATCTTTATATACTGAAATGAAACTCCTGAGATGAAATATATATATTTTTCTTATCCACCCCACTGACAAGCAGAGAGCTCTTCGCCTGACACTCTTTACACCTGATTTCCGATTAAAGTAACGAGATGTAACTTTTGTTTTTTTCAACCTAAAAGTAGTTCATTATTCGCATTGCACATTAAAGCTCTCCTTCGTAAATTCGTTCTATTCATAGTTATTAAAGGCATACTAAATTCCCAACTGTAAATCATATTTTATTTTATCAAACTTTAGCATAACCGAAGGAATGGACATATTCTCTTTTCATTTCTTTTCTTCCTGTGCTCAAGGTTTGTTTCTTTTTTTTTGTTTTCGATATATATAATGATTCAAAAATATATCTGATATATTCGTGTAGAAAGATTTAACTACAGTAGTTACAGGATGAGTCACAGGCAAGTAAAAGCATAAATGAGTGCCAATAATAGCAGTTTCTCCTTACCATATACGCTGTGCCTAAGCCTGTCCCTACTGCTGGCTTGATGGCGGTAATACTTTTGGCACTAGAGGCATCGAAGTGGCTTTGGGACATAAACCCTGAGGCTGTAGGAACACAGCTTCCCAGGTCAAGGAAACCTAATGCAGCAACCTTCAGGGTGACCAGGAATTGCCTCGATGGAGGCTTAGCCTCTGTTAAGGGGGAAGCCCCCATGACCCTGGGATGTAGGCGATCACATTCATATTGTATATAATTGGCCAAGAGGAAACCTTGGCCCTCATAGCTTCAAGACTCAGTGCTGACTTACTCATTTCCCTTCCATCTATGAGCTGTTTGTTTGAGTGTGGCTGGTTTGAAAAGACCAGCCTGGCCTTATGTCTTCAAAACTATCTGTGCATGGTTCGCCTTTCTGTTTCGTTTTCTAAGAATCGGAGGGATCATAAGGAAAAACCAAATTTTATTCCTTAACAAATATAACTTATATTGTATAAGACAAATAAAAAAGTATATATAAATATAAATATTTATACATGAGATACGTTCCGAGGGCTTGAAAGATGTTCTTGCATTCCTGGAGAAACTGCTATTTTAACTGTCAATAAGTGATAGTTGAATTCCACCTGAAAGCTGGCTCTGGTCAGCTCACGACACTTCCGACCAGATGATATCCATTTATTCATGTATAAGAACAAAAAGGCTGTAATGTGAGATAATCTAAAATAAACAGATTACAGTTATGTATTACCCCCACTGATTCACACGAGCAGGTGTACCCAGTACTCATACGAGCAAAAGCTGTGGCAAAGTAAACTAACTACTCCAGGGGGTAGTAGTAGAGGTAGTATAGATTATAACCGCAGTTAGCCCCAGACCCGCAGCACTCTTCTACATCGGGGTAGCCTTACCGGGTATTCGCCTCTAGATAGAGGGGCCCAGTTGAGTGGGGTATCCTTTAAGCACAACTCTCTTCTTTTTCTGGAGAAGATCATTTCGTATGTGACTTTGCTGAGCCTTCCCGAGTTTCCTTGTGAGCTCCCGTGTTCGCTTGGGCTGAGTCACGAACTACCGCCTCTCGCACGAGGCAGGTTCGGCGGCAAGGGAGTGTTTTCCACGCAACGCTGATTCCTTTGCAATAAGACTGTATTTTTCATAGATATTGGAAGTAGGTTGAAACAATAGTTTCGGGCCTGGTCCAATACCAAGTATGACAGATCCCCCAGCTACCCTTCCTCCTCCTTAAGGAGAGAAAGCGACCTCTAACCTGTCTAAGACCAACTCGACCTTGATAAGAACCCCAACAAATGACAGACCTGCACGACCAATAAGTAATATTCCACCGGAGAATGCAAGGATTCTGAATGTTCGCCGTGTGAACGAAAATGAGTCGCTTCAGAATGTTGAGACTTTTATCATGATGGTCAAGTGGGTGGCGATTTTGATTTTGTCCGGAAATTACGAGATGGTAGTCTCTTTGTTAAAGTGTAATTCAAGATCCAGGTTAAAGAGTTGCTTAAACTGATGCAGATTCATGATCTTTGTGAAAATGAAGGAAAAAGTGAAATTCTGGAGAACATAAACGACCAAGGCATAATGGAGAAAGTGCGGATCTGTGCTTAAAAAAAGAAAAAAAAAAAATCCAGAAAAGGTCGAAACTGGATATGAATTTGTTCAATTGCGACCTTACATTAAAAAAAAAACAATATGTTGTTTTAGGAGCCAATAATTCGGATACGCTTCATCATGATACATCGACAAAGGTGCAAAGAAATGTGTTCGTGGTAAAATCGCTAGCACTCATGAAACGACTAATTGCACTGAGAATACTCGCAAGTGTGCTTATTGTAGAGGGCCCATCAATCATGCTCTGCTGAATGCAGTAGCCTGAAGAACGAGACTGAGACACTAACATCCGCGAGAGAGCATGATGTTAGTTACCGTGAAGCAAAGAGGAAAGTAGAAAGTTTGACCCGATACTCCTTATGCTGCAGCAATAAATTTCACTCCTAGTGCAAGTAGTGCCAATCTTGAACTGGCAGCAATGGATAAAGAAACTGCAGATTTGAAGAATACTGTAAAGGAATTGATGAATCAAATTAGAGAATTATATGAAAAAATGAAGAAAATTGCTGAATCAACCTAGAAAAGTCATCTTAACGCGGATGATACTGTATCACAGCTCGTCAAAGCGACTCCTACTAGGACTTCGGCTGGTATTGGGTCTATTTTTTCCTGACTAGCAATGGGGAGCCGGACATGGAGACTAACGTCTTTAAAATCCACTGAGAGGGGCCCCGGGAAGCGAGGGAGAGGTGGATGCGCCTGAAAACGTAATCCAAGCGTGAAGGGGTTAACCATTATTCAGTGGAACTGTCGAAGTCTCAGATTAAAATTAAATTCTCTCAGATTAGTAGACTCGTCCTATGCTCCCGATATTATAGTTCTCCAGGAAACTCATTTAAATTACCAATTACCGAGGTCGTATCGTTGAGGAATCATCATTTGTGTAGAAAGAAACGAGAAGGAAGGAGTGGAGGCGGGGTTGACATGTACATCCACCAGATCCTCCTTTCACTGTAGTGGTTAATTCTACTTTGGAATATGTTGCATGCAAGGTAAAATTTAATAACAAGTTTCTGACTATATGTTCCTGATAACATGGTAATCTATTGCCATACGGGATAATCTCCCATCTAAAAGATTACTTCTAGGAGATTTGAATACGTCATATGGTTCCCTGCAAGTGGATGGTGAACAAGAAGTTAAGTTGATCAATAATCTGATCTGATCCTTTTGAATGATGGAATTCCGATCACCGTAAGGTCATTGGCCAAACCTCGCTGCGGGAATCAGCTATTCGTGGGTAGCTATATATATATATATATATATATATATATATATATATATATATATATATATATATATATATATATATTTATACATACATACATATATATATATATATATATATATATATATATATATATATGTGTGTGTGTGTGTGTGTGTGTTTGTGTGCGTGCGTGTGTGTGTGTGTGTGTGTGTGTGTGTGTGTGTGTGTGTGTGTGTGTGTGTGTGTGTGTGTGTGTGTGTGTGTGTGTGTGTGTGTGTGTGTGTGTGTGTGCATGTATGTATGTATGTATTTATTCACTTATGTTCCTTTCGTTTGTTTTTATTTGCCATGCTTTATGAACCCGTTCTCGTGCAGTTATGTTCATTTACTGCAATTGATATCACTGCATTTAACATATGAAAGCAGTTATAATAGTACAGTGACTAATTCATGTTTATATCAACATTATGCCAACTTCAATTTATAATGAACAACTCCGCTTACATTGTAGTGATCGGGAGGTTATGGAGATGAGTAATGAGCGAAATCCGTCTGAGGAACTGGATCTAAGAATTTGGGATTTATGAGTTTTTCCACTATGTGTGACCGAGGATGTTGTCAGCATTTTCAAGTAACACTATGTATCATTTATCTCATGCAATTATTAGTAAGACTCTCCCGCTTAATGTATCAGGAGTATTTGTGTGATTAATTCTAAGTATCCCTTGGTTTAGACTAAACCCATGTAAATTGTACAAAAGTTATGTAAGGGTGTTCAATAAGAATTATTTTAAGAAAAAAAACATAGAATTGTAATCTACTGAGGTTACCCATTTCGGTATAACAGAACATGTGCTGTCATAAGATGCGAAAAACGAGTGCCAGTAGCGGTATGTTTGAAAGCCGATAGTTAACTAATGATAAGCTGGATTTGCGAAGCAGATGCTACGCCGGGCTTATATGCACTGAAATGAGGCCGCCTGTGTCAGCGTATGCTGACTCGTGAGAGAATGTGCCAACGCGTATTGACGCGATCCGAGCTTTGGTACTTACCCACCGTGCTGACCAAGCATGGCAGTGACCGCCAGGCGACTGTGGAAACTCACGAGCCGGTCGGGACTCGATCTGGCGACCACGGGGTTGTGAGGTCGGCACGGCATTCACTGAGCTATCCTAGTGGCTTTAACTAATGAAATGTGATATCACGAATCACATGGTGTTGGATAAGATATTTTAGGGTATTGGTAACATCACGAAAATTAGAGAATAGAACCTAG
>BOPN01003500.1:45000-47500 GCA_017312705.2 Penaeus japonicus | reverse complement strand
AAATTCCCGATGCCGGGGCGTCATGCCATTGTGACGTTTTCAATGCAATATTGCAATTGCCCGGCGTAGGGTTTTTCGCATAGAGCGTACCCCATCAGGAAAGAGTTAATATTTTGTGGATGTAATATATAACAAATTATTTTTACTTTTATATTTACAGATGCAAATATGGATGCATATTATTTTTAACATATACTACAGTATATTAATGCAATATAAAATTGGTGGGTGTCTTTACCAGTTATAGCTGCAACACAGGAAAATGATAAAAGTGAAAATTTAAATTAATAGATATGATAATAGAAGCACAGAAAAATTATACCTTTTGATGAATCAAGACGTCTAAAGAAATAATGAAACCAGAAATAACAAAACCATTCCAGATATGCTTATATAACATAGCACTGTTGTGACAGATATATAGATATTGCTATGCTCTACTCTGAGTAGCTTTACCAAATACTTGGCTATGCCCCATTCTTGGAAATCAGCATATGTTCATAGTTATTATTATTTTTTTATTTGCTCTATACCATTGCGTATTATTTTAGCAATCGAACATTACAAGAACTAAATAGATTGAAAAAACAAGTTTTTATATATGTCAATTAACATTATAATAATGAATATGTATGAAAATAAACTTGTGAAATTTCACTCATTCAAATGATAGCAAGGGCTTGATAGGTGTCCTTTCTTAACTCATTGTGTACGGGTGTCATGACATACATATCGGCACTGATTAGGCCTAAAAGACGGGAGTCAGTGTGTACATGATGCGACATTGGGATCTGCTCACAGTTGAAGCTCACACACAGTCATGAAGTATTATGGCTGTAACGGCTTTAGCTTCAGAGCTACAAGGTTTGAAAGTCAGCCTAAATCTGTATTTTATGATGGATTTATGGAAAAATATTGTTTGGGGTAGTCTGCGCTACCCAGAAGGCAGAGAAAACCCTTCCCCCGTCCCTCTAATTTTTAGCCGGTTCCGCTAGTGTCGTAGACCGCCCACCCTGGCGACGAGTTCGGTCGTCTGCAGTGGGTTAAGATCATACATTAATCTAATCTGCAGCTTATTTTCTGTGTGGATCTGAACACAATAATTGGTGGTGACACTTCCAAAACAAGTAAAACTCTACTTTTCATTTAACAGTAGTTACTCAAAATACATTGTTATTTATAACTTAAAAATCTGTACTCTGCTGAAGACAAAAGGGTATGTAATCAAATATCATTGCTTATGCCACCAAATTATTGCTTTTGCATGTCATCGCATTATGTTTCCTTGTATTGATGTTTATACATAACCCCTCCCAAATGTCCAAATCCATCCCCATGAAACCTATCATAAAAAAGGTGGCATGCCAGCAAAAAACACAACCATATATAGTCAGAGATATAAAGATTGGTAGCACCAACCTAGACTATTTGACAGTAGATTAGATCTGGGTATACCAGTTAATGATGATAGTGCTGGATGGAAATCAGTGGGTATTAAGTCATGTAATAAGTACATAGTTCCACATAGTTTTGCAACTTGGTTTCTAACTGCTAGTATGTGGTGATTCTGATGTAAATGTTGCATGATTAAAACGCGGAAAAATTTACATTTATAAATCTCTATGGGAAAGGTGTTAAGTATCAGAAGTGATAATGAATAAGTGATTTTTTTGTATCTATGTAAGACTATATAATTGTTTTTTTGCACATTTATGATTAACTTGTTGGCTGCTAGCCAATTGCTGACTAAAATAAGTTCTCTATTATCTATGTTCATGAGAGTGTAAATATCAGTGTGGCAGTAGAAAAGGGTGCTGTTTTCTGCAAAGAAGATGAATTTCAAGAATCTGCTTGAATTTACGGTGTCATTGATATAGATTAGAAATGATAAAGGGCTAAGAATTGAGTCTTGAGGAATGCCGCATTTTACATTTAGTTTTGCTGAGCTGTGATCATTAAGATAAATGTACTGGTAACGACCTGACAGGTAACTGCTAAATCAGGTCTGTGTCACTCTCCTGACAAGGTAAAGTTCTAGCTTGTCTAGCAAAATGGTATGACTAATGATGTGCTGCTCATTATTTGGCCAAGGGAATCATTTGTGTAATTTTGTTATGTAGGCTGTGGTAGAGATTGCCATATCTTTTTCTTACTATGCTTTTGCTGTAGTTTATTCTGCTGGCTGATTAGGTCTTTAATATCATTTGTTATGTTGGGTTTGAATTTGTGTTTATTTTGTTTTTAACAGAAAATGTTTATTATAGTTTGATGAGATATACTCAAAAAATAAATTTAGACACCTTTGATTTTTAGTTATAGTGTAAAGATTTGACCAGTCTGTATTTTAAATGTCTGTTTTATAATTTTCTATATTATTAAAAAGAATCTCTAGTGTTGAATTGAGATGAGCAGTAGGTGAGGAATCAGTCGTGAAACATGAAAAAATGGGGAAATGGTATGAAACATAACAATGTACAATACCATTTAACAATTTTTTTTT
>BOPN01003500.1:32500-37500 GCA_017312705.2 Penaeus japonicus | reverse complement strand
GCTGCACATGATAATAGTAGTTGTGGTATATTTGACATAGGGGGAAGAGTGGATCTCTGTGTTTCTTTATTGTACTATGAGTAATAACATATTGTTATGCCGGCCGCCTCGTCTATCTGCCATCAACATGAGGCAGGCTAGGTAGACGGCGTGCTAACCACAGGGTCGTGAACACAGAACAGCTCCAAGAGGCACCGAACACCACAGCGTCCCAGAACACCACGAGGGGAAACGCCTCGTGGCGAGGCAGGGCACGAAATAAACACATTATAACAGTCTTTCCTTTATTTACACTAGTTATTTACCCGTACACTTTTCTATAGGCACAATACAGGGGGGTAAGCAGCACATCACACTGCACAATACAGCTTATAATAGGGCAACACAAAGCATATCAGGTCACAAAGGGCACACGCGAGGTCTTCCCAGGGGCAGTACCTAACTGCGTCTGTCCTTGCCTCATTCTTCCGCTCCTCCTGCCCGACGTTGCGTCATGTTTGTCCAGCTTACATCATTTTAATATTAACACATGTTTCGCACAGAGACAAAGACCCACTGGCGTAGCAACATTTAATGACTGATAGTGATAATTGTTTTGTTATTAACCCATTCGTGCTGGACGACGTGCTGATGCGTTTAGTGGTTTTTAGGTCAGACGCCGGTGACATATTTGGTTAAGGCTGGTGCTCGGGGTGAGTGAGTGGACAGCCCAGGCTCACGGCTAGTGCTCCCGAGAATCCCGAGGCGTTATGCTTTTGCGTTCGAAAACCCCGGCATTCTGACCATTCAGAGCCGGAGTAGCCCTGGCATAAATGGGTTAATGTAACTGCTGTAATATTCAAGAGAGGTTTAGTTTAACCAATTTGCCTTAACGTTGTAAGCACCCTGCTGGCACTGGTGGCTTACAACAGTGCCAGCAGGGTGCTTACAGGTGTAAGGCACTGATACTGATATTATGTGAACCAAGACATTGATCATGCATGTCTATTTAACCCATTCACGCCGGGGCCATTCCGGCTTTGCACGATCGTTATACCGAGGTTTTCGAACGCATCATCCGAACGCTTCGAGATTCTCGGGCGCACGGGCCGCGAGCCTGGGCTGCCCGCTCGCTCACCCCGAGCGCCGGCCTTGGCCAGATATCTCGTCGGCAGCGTCTGACGCGAAAACCACGAAACGTGTCAGCACGTCATCCGGCGTGAGTGGGTTAATTCAATGCAATATCGATGGCAATGTGTTTTGACCTGACGCTTCCTGTCTCCTGTGCTCGTTTCCGCCTCGGAACACTAGTTTCCCTAGGCAGCTGTGTTTGTTACCGGAAGGCCCGAGGCGTAGAAAGTTGAAGATTTGTACTTAAGGACATGTAAGGATCACAGGCAGGTCAGAGAGGCAGACCAGACATATCAGGTTAGACAGACATACAAGAGCGGACAGCTCTGACCTCCGGTCTTCGGCCGGAGCCTAGTGTATTGACAGGGTCCAGAGTAAAGACCTTCGCACGTGCACCAGTTGTAAGCCACTTGCTCCTACTGTTGTAACCCACCACTGGGAGCAGTTGTTGTTGTAACCTGCTGCTAGCAGTTGTATAGCACTCGATGCCCTGGTTGTGACCCGGTGGATAAACAGACAGACGTTCACGTGTCATGGTCTTTACTCTGGACCCTGTCAATATACTAGGCTCTGGCTGAAGACCGGAGGTCAGAGCTGTTTGCTCTTGTCTGTCTGTCTGACCTGATCTGTCTGGTCTGCAAATGTCATCATCACTCACTCATTACTCATAGTACAATAAAGAAATGCAGTGATCAAACTCCCCCACCATCATGTACGTCATGATGCCCATCGTCAGGCCAAAAGCTCCTACATCGGAAACCTGTCTGCAATGGGTTAATAGCACAATTGAAGGAGAAAAGCATAATATTATTCATGGAAAGCAAAACTAGCGAAGACACTAGGGAAAGGAGCATGGACAGGTTATCTCTGCCTCCCAGCAATATGGAAAGTGAATACAAGAACCTCTAGTAGACATGGAATTAAGTGAAGAAACAATGAGAATCTTAATTCTTGATCAAAGTTTGCTTTTAGAATATACTGAGGGATGAGCCTCTTCTAGTAAACAAGAGGTTTGCCACAAAGTAAAGTACTAGTCTCAGAGATTGTAAGTATATGGTTTGACATTTACATTGGGAACAAATTTCACTATCAATAAGTGATGCTCCTCAGGATGTAAGACAACTGAGTGAAATAAAACAAGTGATCCGATGGAACATGAAATTTTATTCATTTGGACTCTTTCCAGGAAATGTCCTGTTTGATGAAAACATTGAATATATTTTAATGATATTAGTAGGGCCTGCAGACATATATTGCAGGCTTTATTATTTTAGATTTCTAGAAGTAGTGTATGCGGTTATTTAATCATATTGTTCTTAGAAACAGCTGGACTACCCATAAAGCAATAGGAAAGGGCAATTGTACTAACAAAGGCCTTCCGCAAAATATTTGGGCAGGAAAGCAGGCACTTTTATATTCAATCCAAAGTCATATCAAGTATCAGTATTGAAACCAAGTCTAATTACATTGTGGAATTGAAACTAGATTGGATTTTTAAAAGATTGTATATTATAATCAATTCTTTTATATTGTTGAAAGTAGTGAAAATTTCATGGAATCCTTTTTTTGTGTATTTGATAATACATAATACATGTCCTAATCCTAGGACCCTGAAAATTAGTAGGCAGCCTATTCCAATATAGATACAAATTTATCAAATTTATGTACATGATCGTTTGCTAAAACATGTGGAAAATTAACTCACCCTTATGTGTATATACATATATGTGTGTGTATATATACATATATGTGTATATATATATATATATATATATATATATATATATATATATATATATATATATATATATATATATATATATATATATATATGTATATATATATGTGTGTGTGTGTGTGTATATGTATATGTATATGTATATCTATCTATTTATATATATATATATATATATATATATATATATATATATATATATATATATATATTATATTATATTATATTATATTATATTATGTATATTATATGTATTATATTATATTATATTATATTATATTTTATACAGATATATATATATATATTTATTTATTTATTTATATAAGTATATAAATAATATAGATATAAAACATGCTTTTATCTTTAGATCACTTAGAGATGCTTCCCTGTGTATAATGAAGTGAAGTGATTTATAGCCTTGTTTTTTCAGGAACAGGAATTAAAAAACTACCTCCGAGAAGAATTAAGAAATAAGGACAAAGAACTCTTTGTGGTTGTAACACAAGAAGTGGAGCAAGCACGGAGCTGGTGCAATGCAAGCACTAGCTGCTCAAGTACAAATAACACTGGTGCAATAGAATCTGGAGCTGTAGAAGACACAAATTACTTTGGCAGCTGTGAAGTCACACAAGATATAGAAGCATTCAACCCACCTGGTTTCTCTTTCATTGATCAAGACCCTCTTGTTGGGGAAACTTCTGTATCGGAAGATGCCAGTAAGGCAAACAATTATGAAAAGTTATAATAGTGAATCGTAATTCAAATTCTTAGTTGTGTGGACTTTTTCATTTTGTAAGTAGTCTGAACTTTTTAAGTATTTTTATTATTTTAATTGTAATGTTAGGTGTTCACATTATGTTTGAAAATTATACTTTTTGATGTATTTGAGTTGGAATTAGACAACCATACCTTGGGGATGTTTATACACTTTTGAAGTTGATGGGATATGAAGGGCTTTCTATTTCATCATTTAGCGTTGTATGAATAGCTGCCGTTATAATTCTTAAAGTAATGTACATCATTAATCTTCAGTGTTTGATTTATTGGGGTTATGCTGTTTGATTGCTACCTCACTGCCATAAATAGGTGAATATCATGTATTGTGAATATGAAAAATATTAGACATTCCATTTTTTTCTTTAGGTGGGATTGACATATTAAGGTAGCTACCTTTTCACTTCAAGTACTGTATGTTAAATATAATGAAGTGTAAATATCAAAGAAAAATTGATATTTATATCAAGTAGAATTTAGAGGGCCTGCCACAGTACCTTTTATTGGTAAACACCTCTTACTGTTGTATCAACAGATAGATATTGTGAAGTCTGTGATAAGTTTTGAAAGTTTCACAAAAATATATTATCTACACTATTCATACTGTTAGAGCTTCATATAAGATACAGCAATAGACATTTGATAAGAAACAGCAAATATTTTTGCTGATTTTCTAACATTTGATAGTTAATATTTATTCTAGTAGTTTGAGGTACTATATTCTACATAAATTGAAATACATTTACGAAGTGCAAATAAATTATATGCCCCATATGATAAGTGTAACTTGTATAAAATTGTCTCAGTTTTTATGCAGATTATTGTTATGTATTTTGTTGTTTAATGTTTTGTGAAAGATTTACGTTAGTAGGAAGTATAGGAATAATTCTAGTACTTAACATTTTCTTTGAACATTATTTTTAACTATATATGGCACCCTTTCTATATCCATGTACCTCGTTTGTTATATTTGCTGTGATTTATTGGTGGTGTTTATATTGGTGCCTTCCAAGAGGAAAAAAACAACTCAGAATTTTCTTGTCGGTAGGAACTTGTATGAATATTAGTTCTCATTTATGCACATACGTGAAACTGTAGTGATTAGACCTCAGATTTCAGTAAATTTTCTTGTATGATTCTCTCCTTTACAAGTAAACATACACGATAAAAAGATGTGTGTTTTCATATTGCTACTTTAGGATATTATTCCAATTATTGAATTATTAAATTTCAAGGAATGTTTGATTCAATAGTTTTTTTTAAACTGATGTGTGAAAATTATAACAAACCATTTTGGTTGTATTATACTTTCCTTTTGTGTTTGCCTTAAATAAATTACTGTGTATGAATTACTGTTATTTTTTTATAAAGTCTCCCTGCT
>BOPN01003499.1:154036-157904 GCA_017312705.2 Penaeus japonicus | reverse complement strand
AAGAAAGAGAGAAAGAAAGAAAGAAAGAGAGAGAGAGAGAGAGAGAGAGAGAGAAAGAAAGAAAGAGAGAAAGAAAGAGAGAGAGAGAAAAAAAAAACGATAACGAATGATGATAATAATGATGATAAAAATGAATAAGATAATAGCATGATGATAAAATACATTTAATGCTGATAATGAAAATAATAATGATGACACACTTGCAATGATTATGATGAAAATGTTGATGTTAATTTTCATTTACAATAACATTGTAATTGTAATTGTCAATAATAACTATGATAATCAGAATGATAAATTAATTGATAATTATAATAAACATTATCATAATCATAATAACATTAATAATGATTAATAATAATATTGATGATAATGATGATAGTAACAATGCTAATGCTAATGACAATAATGATAATAACAATTAAAAAAATAACAATAATGATAATGATAATGATAACAATAGTGATAATAATGATAATGATAGTAATAATGATAGCAATAATAATAATAATGATTATATCAAGGATAATGTTGATTATGATAATGATTTCGGTAATAATTATGATTAAGATCAAAAGTATTAATCAAAAGTATTCGGTAATAATTATGATTATGATCAAAAGTATTAATTAAAAAAAAAAATTCTGCATCATTGCCAATTGATTGTCATCACGGTTATCAATATCTCTGTAATATCCCACAACTCAAATATAATGATAGCTCTAGAATAATTGGTATAATTACACAACTTTTGATTTTGCTCTGAAATTATAATGGAGATTTTTTTTGTCTGTTTATTTGTGTATGGAGGGTTGGGAGGGGGGTGGGGGGGGGGTCGATATGCTGTGGTATTTTGATTTTAGATTATTTCTTTTTTAATTTATATCATTTGATTTCCCAATGATATACTCTCTCACAAAGGAACATGAATAGAATGAAACGCAAAGAAAATGGTTATATAATTTTAATATTTTTGTTGACTGTACAAACAACTGATGCAACACAGTTTGGTCATAAAATTATCAATGCGATTAATTACTAAGAAAAGTTTATCCTTACACTTACACTTTGTTAACTTTACTGACTCCTACAAGACACCTCCAACGACCACAGATATTCCCGTAAAACAAAAGTGTTTAGTTGAGGATAATAATGATTATGTAACATGTAAGTTCACTAACTGACAAGGGCCAGAGTTGCATATATTGAAGATAAAGTAAGTAGGATTATCTTTAACTGCTTTGCCTAACCTACCGTGGATAAAATGCCTTTTCTTTCTCCGTTGGTATTTAGGTTACGCATATGTTATATCATTATTAATATTTATCATTATTATTTTCTCTGGATCTTTATTTATTATTATCTTTAGCACCATTTGCTTTATTAGTGATCATGATAGGTCTGGTTTATTATCAAAAGCAAGAGTTTATACACTTATACACCCTCCCTTTTTTCCTCTCAAATTTTATCCTCATCTCCTGTTCATCCTTATCCTCGCTTTCCTACTGTATTTTACATGTCCTATCATCAAATAAAATCCTCTATGATACAAATCATTCCAGTCAACTTAAAGGACACTCCAAAATGAGCTAGAACAGCTTCCACACACGAGTTTCAACCAAACGAAACGAGAACAGATGAAAGACAAAGGAATGGTCAAGCCAAGCAGTAGGTGGTGGTTTTAGGGTGCATCGACTCGTTATGTTGTGGTAGTTAAGCAGAGTGCGAGAGAGTCTTCTTATAAAATAACGTCTTATATAAGTAGGGCCACGAGTCCTAGACGATGTAGATAGGCCTGGGATCTCAAGCGTAGGACTCCGAGGTGTTTGTTTATCATGTAGCAGGGCGCCATTTTGTTTTTTTCTTCTTCTCTTTTCATGTCGGCTGCTAGATTTTTAGTTTTATGGTCTCCATGTGTGTATACAGGTGTGTTTGTCTATACACACATGTATACATACATAAATACATATATATATATATATATATATATATATATAAATATATATACATAGAGAGAGTGAGAGAGAGATATAGATATAGATATAGATATTCGAATAGGTTCCACAGAAAATCTACGGGGAAATGGCGCCCCAATCAGTCTCTCTTCTTCAAAACTGAAGAAGATCAATAATAAAAAAATATGATGGCACTACTGTAGTCTTTATCGGTGTTCAAGAAATATGGATGAAGTTTAAATCCAAGCGCGAGAGAAACAGTCACAGTGAAATGCTAAGAGTTGCATGGTCGTTTGGCACAGATTACATATATTGGCGGGAAAAAATGTCGACCGGTTTTGGCGGGAAAACGAGAGCAAAATTCGAAAAAGCTTCTTAAATCTCTATCAAGGTGAACTAACAAGAGCTGGAGGGGAGAGGGCTTTAAGTTCATTCAACATAGAAGAACAAGTAAATTTTAAATATTATATAGATAGTTTACCCTTTTCTTCGGTTTAGAATATTTGATAAAATTCCCATTTCTTTTAACATTTCGGGGAGTCAATCACGATTCAAAATGATCATCATTTCTCTTAATAAAGATGATGAAAACGATCTCTGGACATTTTGTCTCCCATTCCACACCGAATAACCGCCCAGTTTTCAAATTGCTAACGCCATTTCCAAATTTGCTAAACCAAGTGAATTCTTCCTCTGCAATCTCCCGACATCTGCTTCTACTATCGCACTTTGCATTGTTGCATATCACGTCTATTCCTTTATCTCTCGAGTGACGCAAGTAAATCGCTTCCCCCCCCCTCCCCCTTCCCCGCCGGATGATCTCCATGCAAATCTGATTTTCGCGCCAAAGTTCGGACTTCTCGACTCGACTTGAGCCATAAGCAAGTCAGAACTCTATTGTTTGACATCGTTTCCTTACAGACAATTAATGGAATTATTCGCTAAATAGGAAATAGGAAGGGACAGATAAAAAGGGGGAGGAGAGATACAGATAAGACTCATCGACAGCACCATAAAGCTTTTCTCTAAGAAATGACACACGAGTTGCGCTTTCCGCTGTGCTTTTGTTTGATATGCTGGAGGTGTGAGAGCTGGGCCGGCGTGATCTGCATGCCCACGTTTGGCATAGATTGGCGGCGCCTCTTTACGGCTGGGCTCAGGGCATACCTAGGGGGGAGGAAGATCAGAAAAAAAAGTTTATTTGTAAGTCAGGAAGTAAGAAAAGTTAAGGAAATAAAAGAAAGCAGAGGAAATGAATAAAATACTCCTAAGGGGACTAATGACCTATCAAAATTTGTATCAAAATTGCAACTATGTCAGTATGCTACGCAAAAATATATCGCTATATATATATATCAGCAATGGAACATATCAAAAGTTCAAAAATTCGTAAAAAAAGGGACTGTTATACGAAACAAACATGCACAAAATCAGCCAGTGTGACTATGCTCCGGTGCCAGGGGAGGGACACATAGTGCAACAAAAAATTATACGTCAGTTGTGTTTACTTCGCTGTTGAAGGGAAATTTGAGAAGGCATGCGTGCTCTATAAAACAGCATAACAGCTATTATACATCATGCATCTGTTGACAGTAATTTCATGTGCAAATGAGTATGGTAATTCATATATACAGAGACATAGAAATATACCTCATACATAAATATGTACGTGAATATAAATGATTATGTATATATGTATATATATATATATATATATATATATATATAAATATATATATATATATATATATATATATATATATATATATATATAAAGATATAGATATAGAAATACATATATACATATATAAATATAATTGTATATATATATCTATATCTCTATCTATATCTATATATCTTTCTATATACATATATTATACATTTCTATATAAAGATATAAATACATGATCATA
>BOPN01003499.1:144036-146536 GCA_017312705.2 Penaeus japonicus | reverse complement strand
TTAGGGTTGAGGGTGAGTGTCAAAGGGTTAGGGTTGAGGGTGAGTGTCAAAGGGTTAGGGTTGAGGGTGAGTGTCAAAGGGTTAGGGTTGAGGGTGAGTGTCAAAGGGTTAGGGTTGAGGGTGAGTGTCAAAGGGTTAGGGTTGAGGGTGAGTGTCAAAGGGTTAGGGTTGAGGGTGAGTGTCAAGGGTTAGGTTGAGGGTGAGTGTCAAAGGGTTAGGGTTGAGGGTGAGTGTCAAAGGGTTAGGGTTAGGTGAGTCAAAGGGTTAGGGTTGAGGGTGAGTGTCAAAGGGTTAGGGTTGAGGGTGAGTGTCAAAGAGTTGGGTTGAGTGTGAGTGTCAAGGAGTTGGGGTTGAGGGTGAGCGTCAAAGGGTTAGGGTTGAGGGTGAGTGTCAAAGGGTTAGGGTTGAGGGTGAGTGTCAAAGGGTTAGGGTTGAGTGTGAGTGTCAAAGGGTTAGGGTTGAGGGTGAGTGTCAAAGGGTTAGGGTTGAGTGTGAGTGTCAAAGGGTTAGGGTTGAGTGTGAGTGTCAAAGGGTTAGGGTTGAGTGTGAGTGTCAGAGGGTTAGGGTTGAGGGTGAGTGTCAAAGGGTTAGGGTTAAGTGTGAGTGTCACTTGTCTTCTGTGTATCTTACTTGTCTCCTTCCATATGGTCTTACTTGTCTTGTGCTTTTCTCAAGATATACATGTTCTAGGGTTTATATATATATACATATATATATATGAATATATATATATATATATATATATATATATACATATATATATATATATATATATATATATATATATATATATATATATATATATATATATATATATATATATATATATATATATATATATAACATGAAGAGGAATTTTGCGTGTGTTAAGGTGTTTCAGATTTTATGTCAAGATATACATGCTTATAAGATATATATATGTTAAAGATATGTCAAGATATTATTACGTATATGTCAAGATATATATATTATATAAAACTTGCATATGTGTATATATATGAATATGTATTTTCTTATGTGTGTATACTATGTAAGTATAGAATGAATATACATATATATACATATATATACATATATATAAGTATGTATGTGTAATTATAAATAAATAGGTGAACAAATATGCATGTGTTCATAAGGTATCATTTATCTAAAATTATTTACTATCATGTGTGTGGAAGGGGTGCATGTGCATGTGCATTAGTGAAAAAATATTTTATTACAATAATCCTCAACTGAACTCTTGAAAATGTGAGACTTAATTGTCATTAAATTCAACTCTGAAGAAAAAAAAAGAATGCAACAGAAAGTCCTTCACCCACAAAAGCTTTTCATAAGACTCCCTTGGCCTTGAGCGATCGTACCATTGGCATTGTTCCAAAGGGGTGACATGAAGAGTATTATTTGAAATTTTAATAAATCATTAGACAATATACAGCCACAGTGGCTTATATGAAATAAATTCAATTTGTTACATCTCTGATGACACTAAAACAAACAAAGGGTTTCTACAGTTTACAAATACCTGACAATTAGACATGATAAAATATTTCATATACAAAACATTCCTCTTCGCAATTCTCACAGAGAGAACACCAGAAGCATGGTTTTAAATTTACAAGAGACATGGTCCTATATATGGAGGGAAAGCCAAGAGACTCCAAGATCAACATCACTGAGCCCAATAACCTACATTTTCCAGTTTTCCATTTGACAGATAGTCAACCAATTTATAACCTAAACAATTATGGTTACACAGCTATGGTAACTTTTTTAATTTTTGTCCTGAAAATGAGGTCATTATGTATCAACTTATGTTCATGTTACACACTTTATCTATCTTTACATTTAAAGTTGAATATACTCTTGAGTGATATATTTATACATCTGTCTATTCCTCCCACGCAGCTAATATAAATGTAAAAACTTTTTACTCGCTTAGCTTCTGGGTACTATACGGTGTAATATGAACAGATTTGGCTCAAATGCTTTTCATGAAACATTAGAAAATATTTTGCAATAACAGCTGTTAGGAACAGCCTGTGGCGGCTTTCATGCTATATAGTGACCGAGCAATATTGACTAGCTAGAGCAGCGCACAGGACTTCCGCCTGAGCAGGTGTGTATTGCACGTAGGTTGATGGGAGTTCTAATTGCCTAGGGTCATGCTACATCCTCATTCTTACTCTGCAACTTCTTTCTTTAAAAATGATATGAAAGTACATAAACATACATCTAACAACAATATTTTGAAACTATTTATTATTAGCCTCTAACTGATGAAGAAATGAGGCCAGTCTGTACACACAACCCTATTTGGCCCAAATTCTGAAGGCGTACATTTGTCACAGATTTTTTAAAATCATACATAAATACAGTATGTTATGTGTTCATGTACAAATTTTGGCTATTCCTGACATAGAGCCCAACACAATTCTATACAAATAAGTCAAACTGAACCCTCCATTTCCCCAATTCTCTTTCACAGATACAGTATGAAATT
>BOPN01003499.1:134036-136536 GCA_017312705.2 Penaeus japonicus | reverse complement strand
GTATGTATGTGTGTATAAGCATGTGTTTGGGCAAATGCTCTAGGAACTTTATTCTTAGTAAACAATTCCAGGTAATTTAATATTATAAAACATAGCTACAATTAATCCAGAGATCAGTGGTGTTCTATAGGATTTTGCTTTTCATTTCATTCATATCAAAATATTAATCTTAATCCAATGATCGTTTTGTAGTTGACCAAAGTTGCGCCCAAATTGGATTATTTTGTATTAAATAATGGATAAAATTTGAGTTTTAAAGTTAGATGAACTAATATCAGTAAGTGTTTACTGACTGAGTGTATTTGTGTTTGTGTGTTTTTATGTGTGTGTGTGTGTGTGTGTATTTGTGCGTGAGTGTGTGCGTTTGTATGTGTGTGTGTGTGTGTGTGTGTGTGTGTGTGTGTGTATGTGTGTGTATGTGTGCGTGTGTGTGCGAAATCAAGAATGCAGAATTAAATCACCAAATGTCCATTCGACCATTCCAACACCTTAATGAATGTTATTTCAACAAATTATCATACCGAAAATATTCTCAACTTTTAAAGATAAATGTATTTTTATTACTCTACCAATGATCACTCTAGCCTCCTACGTCCGCCAACGCTGCCTTTCCGTCTCCCACATCAGGTAGACATCGTACCGCGCCGATTGGTTGACCTGTGAATATAAAGATATAAAATGGATTAATCATTATGTATAATCTAAGTACATTTTCACACTCTTGATATACATCATCAGTATTTTGATAAACTAATATGTTATATCCTGTTAGGGTGAATTCATTCGTATGCATGGTATATCTTTTCTTAGTGAATTATAAGATCTACGTATTGCTAAATTGATAAATGATTTTTATTGAAAAAAAATATTTTGTATGTAGCTAAAATGAAGACGTATATTTTTTGAATTTGGTTTCTTAGCTATCAGAGGAATATAGTTTTTTTTTCTTTTATCTTTGAACAAATGGTGGTTCTCTTAAGAATATCGACCTATTTCTGTAACATGTCGAATATCAATCTTTATCTTCCATTCTGTCTAGTTTAGGATATAACAGGAATATATCTTACAACATTTCAGTTGAGAGAAGAAAAACATAATAGAAAGTGGCGTGAAAGTTCCCAAGACTTCAAAACCGAAAATGATGTAGTGGTTCGTTCAAAAACAAATCAACATATGGATTGAAAAATGTGTAAACTCATGTGAAATTATTGTACACTGCATTTTTTTCCTTTTCTTTTCTTTTCTTTTTTTTACTTACTAAGTTTCGGTACTCAATTTCTTTTCTCTTTTTTCCTTCGAATGAATAACTCAATCGAAGAACTTAATATGCATCGAATTTGAAGGAGATGAGTTGATGTGATCAGAACAGATCGAGTATTTGGCATTTCTGCTTATTTAGCAAACGCATGATATCCGATGCACACACACACACACACACACACACAGACACACACATACACACACACACAGACACACACACAAACACACACACACACAAACACACACACGTACATACACAGAAAAACACACACACATACACACACAGACACACAGACAAACACAGACACAAACACACACAGACACACACACAAAGACACAGACACACACGCGCGCACACTTACACACACTTACACATAATTATGCAGTCGAGAAGCTTTACAACCTAAGTTTTTTGAAAGAGCATTGGATTGCAGGGGTAAAGTACACTGCCTTTCACAGATCATGATCAACACATCTTGTTGTCATGGTGTTTATTCTCTTAGTATAGGATAAGATCTGTATTATATTCATCATTCGCTATTTGATTTATAGTTTTCATGTATTTACTGATATGTATCTCTTTTAACTTCCTTTCTCTCTCTCTCTCTCTCTCTCTCTCTCTCTCTCTCTCTTTCTCTCTCTCTCTCTCTATCTATCTATCTATCTATCTCTCTCTCCCCCCCTCCCTCTCTCTCTCTCTCTTTCTTTCCCTTTCACTCTCCCTTCTCTCTCTCTCCCTCCCTCTCCCTTTATCTCCCCTTCCCCTCTCCCCCCTCCCTTTCCATCTTCCTCATCCCCCCCCATCCCTCTCCGTCTCTCCCTCTTCCTCTTCCTGTCCCTCTAATTCTCTCGCTATCCCTCTCCTTCTATCCTTCTCCCCCTATACCTATCTCCGATTCCCCTCTCTCCCTCTCCCCCCCCCCCCCCCCCCTCACGCCGCCATTTTGGACCAGGTGTGTAACAACATGAGTAATGAACTCTAACACGTGTGAATACCCCAGCTGCCCTACCCGACCGCCATTTACATCGTATAAACACATTTATTTGTTGTAATTCGATTCAGGTTGGGAGGGAGAGACTGCGTGTGTGTGCGTGCGTGTGCGTGTGTGCGTGTGCGTGTGGGTGTGCGTGTGCGTGTGCGTTTATGTGTGTGTGTGTGATTTTGGGGACGTGTGTGTGTGTTTGTGTGTGCGTGTATGTGTGTGTTTGTGTGTCTTTGAGTGTGTGTTTGTAGGGGATT
>BOPN01003499.1:121536-124036 GCA_017312705.2 Penaeus japonicus | reverse complement strand
TCTCTCTCTCTCTCTCTCTCTCTCTCTCTCTCTCTCTACTCCCCCTCTCTCTCTCTCTCTCTCTCTCTCTCTCTCTCTCTCTCCCTCTCTGTCTACTCCCCTCTCTCTCTCTCTGTCTCTGTCTACCCACCCCCCCCCTTTTTCTCTCTCTCTACTCCCCCATATCTCTTTCTGTCTACCCCCTATTCTCCCCCCATCTCTATCTCTCTTTGTCTACTCCCCCCTCCCCCATTTCTCTCTCTCTGTCTACTCCCCCCCTCCCCTCCCCTCTCGCTCTCTCTACTCGCCTTCCATCTCTCTCTTTCTGTCTACCCCCCTCTCTCTCTCTCTCTCTCTCTCTCTCTACACTCCTCCCCATCTCTCTCTCTCTTTCTGTCTACTCTCACTCTCTCTACTCCCCCTCCCCCGTTTCTCTCTCTCTCTGTCTAGCCCCCCCCTCTCTCTCTCTTCTCTCCCCATCTCTCTCTCTCTCTAGTCCCACCTCCCCCCCATTTCTCTCTCTCTCTGTCTACCCCCTCACCCATTTCTCTCTCTCTCCCTCTCCCCTCCTCCCTTCCCTCTCCCTCTCCCCTCCTCCATTCCCTCTTCCCGCCTCTCCATTCCTCTCTCCTCTCGCTCGCTCTCTCTCTCTCTCTCTCTCTCTCTCTCTCACTCTCTCTCTCCGTACTCTCCCACCGCCAGCCTGTCAGATCTCTCTCCCAGAAGTTCCTTTTCCTTTCCGAGCCTATGTTTTCCAATAAAAAAGAGACTTATGGCGCCCACAAGAGCCCGGGAGGCGGTCCATTCTTCTTTGTGTTTTATTGATATGTTGCGACAGTAGGAAAGAGGGAGAGGGAGAGGAAGAGGAAAAGGAAGAAAGAGAAATAAAGATATGAAGGAAGAAGAAGGAGAGGAAGGAGGGATATGATTAAGGTGATGAAGAGGAAGAAGAAGAAGAAGAAGAAGAGAAAGAAAATGTGTGATTAATGTGGAGAAGAAGAAGGAGGAGGAATAAGAGGAATAGGAAGAAGAGGAAGAGGGAGAAGAGAAAGAAAATGTGTGATTAATGTGGAGAAGAAGAAGGAGGAGGAATAAGAGATAGAGGAAGAAGAGGAAGAGGAAGAGGAAGAGGAGGAAGAGGGAGAAGAGAAAGAAAAATGTGTGATTAATGTGGAGAAGAAGAAGGAGGAGGAATAAAAGATAGAGGAAGAATAGGAAGAGGAAGAAGAAGAGGAGGAAGAGGGAGATCAACTCAAACCGTGACTAAACCGAAACCAACCTCGTTAAAAAGAATCTTTGTAATATGTATAAAAAGGGAAGATCATACATTCCCCCTATTTATTTATTTATCTATTTATTTATTTTACTTTGCTGTATTTTGTATTTCATATCCTGAAATTAATACTAATGACTATGTACTTTTATTCTTTTTCTTTCTATCCATCCATTCATTCAGCTATTTATTTTTCTATATATCTATATGTCAATCAATCTATGTTATTATCTATCTGTCTATCTATCTATTTACCTACGGACCTAAACACATATCTATGCATAAATACCCTCCCTACCTTTCTCTTTTCATTCTCTCTCTCTCTCTCTCTCTCTCTCTCTCTCTCTCTCTCTCTCTCTCTACCCCTCCCTCCCTACATTTTTTTCTCTCTCTCTATCTCTCTCTCATCCCTCTCTCCCCATCCCTATTCTCCCTTATCTTCCACCCCCTCCTCCCTCCCACCCACCCATCCTCCCATCCCTCCCTCATCTCCCATCCTCCCTCCCTCATCTCCCTCCCTCATCTCCCCTCCCCTCCCTCCCTTATCATTACCCTTTGCCTAACAGCTCTTCCAAGGAAACGTTACCGGCGGCATAACAACCCCTCATGGATGTCACTGTACTCCTCCCCTCATCTCCTGGGTGATGTCAGCGGGTCGGTGGGAGGAGGGGGTGGGGGGGGGGAGGTTAAAAAGGGGAGACGGACAGGGGAAAAAATGTAGGGGGAAAAGGTAAGAATTGGGGTGATATCTAGGGGGGTGAATATGATAAGTAGGATAGGAGAATGTTGAGAAATTGATAGGAATGGGGGGATGGGGGGGAGGGGTGGGGAGAAGGGGGGTGGGAGGAGGGGAGGGGGGGGGGGGGGGGGGGGGGGGGAGATGATGTGGATAAGAAGTGGAAAATATGATTTATGAAGAAATAAGAGGGACAATACGAAGCAAATATCACAGAAAGGGAAAAAAAAGAAAATTTGGGGAAAATATCATGCATAGTAAAATAAAGGAAAACACATGAAACATGAAGATGTGTGTGTGTGTGTGTGTGTGTGTGTATATATATATATATATATATATATATATATATATATATATATATATATATACATATATATATATTTATATATATATATATATATGTATATATATATACATATATATATATATATATATATATATATATATATATATATATATATATATATATATAATGTATATATATATATATATATATCATCAATATTACCATC
>BOPN01003499.1:114036-116536 GCA_017312705.2 Penaeus japonicus | reverse complement strand
TTCCCCCTCCTCCCCATACCTCTCCTAACCCATACCCCCTCATACTCCACCCCCATCCCCTACCCGCCCCCTCATAACTCAAATCTCCCACCCACATACCCCCTCATACCCCACCCTCATCCCCTACTCCTCCTCCCCATACCTCTCCCACCCCATACCCACATACCTCCTCCCCATACCCCCCCTCCACCCCCCACCCCTCGTAATTACAGCTCAATAACCCCATTAGAAGCACAACCACATCCGGGATCTCCGAAGATGCCTCAGACTCGACGAAGTAATTCCATATCGCTTCATTTGCATACGGATCAAGCCATGACATGACCTCGCCTGACAGCCTGGGCGGATTATGTCGTAATTTGGGAAGAGAAGAGCATGGATTATGCCGTTCAAGTTGTTGTTGTTATTATTGTAATTGATATTATTGTTATCGTTTGTGTCGTCATTGCTATCATTATTGTTATTATTATGGTAATTGCTGTTGTTATTGTTGTTGTTATCAAAATTATTCTTATCATCATTATTAGTATCATTAGTATTAGTATTAATATCAGTATCATTAACATCATTATTATTAGTATCAGTATCATTAGCATCATTATTATTATCATCATCACCATTATTATCAATATCATCATCGATATCATTATCAATATCAGCATTATTCATTATGATGATTATTATCATCATTATTTATTATGATCATTATCATCATTATCATTAATATGATTATTATATAACTTATGATTATTATATCATCACATTATCGTTATAATTATCATCTTTATTACTAACATCATCATAATTAATTATCCGATCCTTTCCTACTCCGAAATTTCCTTTTTCTTATTTAATGCATTTTTATATTGCAAATAAAACCGGAGAACAGATGAAAGCCAAACGGAGACGCTAAGAGGAAGGAAATATACTCTAAAAAAGAAACGACAATTCCTAATGAAGAGGAAGAAGAAGGAAAGAAAGAGGAAGAAGGGAAAATTTGGACGAATGCAAGAGGGATAATAAGGACGGAGACAAGAGGGAAAAAAGACGGAGGTAAGAGGGGGGGGGGGGGAACTTGCAGGGAAGAGGGAAAAAAAGGGGAAGGCAAGAGAGGAAAAACATAAAGGGGAGAGGGGATAAAGGAAGGCAAGAGGAGAAAGAGACACAAAGGCAAGTGAAAAAACAAAACAAAAAAACAAAACAAAAACAAAGACAAGTGGGAAAAAACACAAAGGCAAGTAGGTAAAAAACACAAAGATAAAAAGGAAAGAAAAGGGATAACAAGAGGGGAAAAAAACAGGACGTCTCAAAGAAGGGGAAAAAACAGGTTATAGCCAAGAGGGAAAAAGACACGAGTCAATTAGTGTTAGGGACACACTTATTCTTTGGGCTAATAAAGTGTAAATACTTAGCTTAGATTTTTTTCTTGTAAATACGATAGAATACTTTTTTGTCAAATATTTCCAAAATGAATATGGAAAAAAATAGATTTCAGAAACATCCAAAAAAGCGGTAACAGGTGGCAGGCATAAAAAAAAGACTGAATATGCAGATGAATGCCTTCAAAGAAAGAAAATTTTGCCTGAATAAACTTCCCCTGTACATATTTCGTAACATAAATATTTATGTTGCAGATTTCGTACTACATTTCAGTATCTATATTGTACAATTTGTGGTATTTCATCATGTAGAATATTAATTTACAGTATGTGACATTGTTCATTTCGCAATGCACATTATTATTTTTCATGGTACAATTTTATGTGTAATTGAATAAAAAAAAGTCTTGTCATTCAGTTCTTTCTTGCTATCAACATCATGCAAAAAATGTATATTCTTTCTGATTTTTCTTGGGTCATTGTTTATATATGATTTACATATTTGGGGATCATAGATAATGGAAAGAAAGCGATATAATATATCTGACAGTTATCTAAACATAAATCATAAAAAAAACACAGTGAAAGCTTACGATTCAGTAGAAAGGGGGCGGAGCTTCGCGTAAGTCAGTTGCCAACTAGGATTATCATCGATGTGGACCTACTTATTTCCCTTATCCCTCGGAAAAATCAAATAAAGCTAATAGAGGTAAATACAAAATGATAAACGCAACTACTCTTACAGCATTAACTAAAACCCAAGCCAAGATGAGAAACAAAACAAAACAAGCAACAACAACAACAACAACAACAACGCAATCACCAATTCAAGAGGCGGGAAACGCCATCAGCACGAAGGGGAACACTGCTATTAACCAATTTAAGAGGAAGCACTGTTGAAATAAGAGAAGGGGAAGATACAATATCCAATAATAAGAGAAGGGAAAGCAACAAGGTTCATTAGATTCTGTCTATTTCCCCTTTGCAGTAGTAGGTCTCTTGTGCTTCGTCCTTCTGAATACGAAGAGGGGAAAAGGGGGAGGAGAAATGGAGGGAATAGAGGAGAAGAAGAAGAGGAGATAAAGGGTAGGAAGGGGAGAAGGGGAGGGGAAAGGAAGGTA
>BOPN01003499.1:71536-76536 GCA_017312705.2 Penaeus japonicus | reverse complement strand
CTCCGTAATAAGGTGACTCGTATGACCCGCCGCAGTGTCACGTTACGTAATTTGCCTACTTTTATTCTGGACAACAGAGGCTTCGTTACAACGTTTTGTGTGCAGCGTGCATTGATATACTGTATAGCATTACGTATTGATATCAGATATTTAGAATACCTATGAGATATTTGCATATGATTACTGGGGCCGGAATTACAATATCATGGTTGATAAAAAGTGGGTTCGTTTAATCATATGAATGTGAACGACCCTTATATTACGTTGATATTGGGTTGTTTTATTGCATTGTCTTCATTTTGAAAAGAATAGATTGGGAGATAGGGAGAGAAAGATATACATATAAGATAAATAAAAGAAAGTAGCAAAATAGCGACATCAAATGGATCATATATCAAAAGACATTAAATGAGGAAAGGGGTTCAGGAAAGGGGTTCAAAAAGGGGTTCAGAAAAGGGGTTCAAGAAAGGGGTTCAGGAAAAGGGGTTCAGAAAAGGAGTTCAGGAAAGAGGTTCAGAATATTTTTCCTTGATTTGATTAGATTTTGAAAGGGAATATATCCTGTGGCTGCCCGTGTGGATATTTCATGTGGAATTCGTTTTATTGAGGGACCTTCGACTGTCTTTCATTATCTGATCAGTTTGGCCATAGTTTTTTTTTAAATTCTTTTTCTATCTATGGGCCAAGTACACTACTATGTTTACCCATTAGTGGTATTCTGTCGAACGTACATACACATATACACCCAGATCCGTACACACAAACATACATAACCACACGCATTCACAACCATGTACAGAAACAGAAACAGAATCACATTCAAAATATATATAACCAACACATACATCCACACTCTACATCCGACAAACTCACGCAAGCACTCAAACAGATACACTCCCACACGCACATACGCACGCAAGCACACACACCCACAAAACAGACACACTCTCACACGCACATACGCACGCACACAATACCGAGCGAAGCGACATGGAGCCCAATCGATAGCACGACGCTAGTAAATAGATCGTACTGACCCAAGAGAGCAACACGTAATGAATTAAGGCTCTTTCATAAGATGATACTTGGAGACTCCTTGGGGAATGAGCGAATGTCCGCTACAATATATATATATATATATATTGTAATGGGAATTATAGCCTTCAACAGCATATTTAGTCTAATTGGAAATATAACCTAAACAACATACATGTTCTAATAAGGATTATAACCATTAACAACATAGGGAAATAGACCGCGGACTAGCTACCTTACTTTTGCTAATATTAACGACTAATGATTATATGCATAATAACAGAGAGAAAGAGAGAGAGAGAGAGAAAGAGAGAGAGAGAGAGAGAGAGAGAAAGAGAAAGAGAAAGAGATATCAGAGGTAAGATGGGCTTTAGGTTTACAGCATAACAGGTGTGTTGCAATGGATTGCAGTAAGTTGAAAGGGTTGTGGCTGTTTAGAGTAGTTGCAAGGATGTTGTAGGAGGTTATAGAGGTCATGGGGAGGGGGGGGGGGTTGTAGGGATGGGGAGAGATCCCGAAACCCGAGGGACAATTGGAAATGACGTTTCTATGTAGATGGCTGGAGAGTATTGTGTACCCAGGTAGCTACTGAAGGAGAGACGAGAGAGAGTGGGGGAGGATGGACACATATACATACATACACACCCACTCACATTTCCCCTTTAGACGATCTCAGAGCCCCCTGGCGATCATTCACTCGGTTCAAAGTGAAGACACCAAAGTATCTTCTCCTGCGAAAAAAGGCGCATAATTAAGTCAATCTAAATGCAATCCCATGAGGATGCAGGGCGAATGTCATTTTCTGTCACGGTTGCAAAATTATTTCCTCCGGAGAGAATCATCATTATGAATTCTGCTGCAAAATGACCTCTGCGGCAAGTGCTTGAAAGAACTTGCGGGATCTTTTCGCTTGATGTTGTTGTTAATGATGATGTTGGATCTGCAAGCAGGGATGGAATGGCGCTTGTGTGTGTTTGTGTGTGTTGTGTCATGTTTGGATAAATAAGTTTTCGTGTTTTCGTGTTTGCTCCTGATTACTTGTATTTATTAATTTTGCGTTTTTTTTATACCTTTGTATTGTTTGTAAAGTATTGTGTAAAGCTGGTAGAGATATTCTCAGTTTAATGTTAATCATTTTGAGAATTATTTGAAATGTGGTTACATCGTATACTTTACATACATTGTTTTACTTTTCTGTGTTTTGTAAAGACAATATAGTAATCATGATGATGGTTATCAATATATTGTAACTTCCAAACAGCAGTTAGAGTAAAGAATAACATCAATATACGAGGAACAAAACTAAACTCAAGTCATTAGCAGCCTTTCGAACAGTTCGCCAACCCAAGTAACAGGGAGACCTTCCTAGCGTGTCCGATTCCTCGTCTCCAGACTTAAACTCACCCATTCATTCTTACGATCAACCACTAAATCGCAAAATTTACGTCCCCGTTAGATATTTTACGATCGTTAGTGTGTGTGTGTCTGACGGAACACTTATCATGCAGATAATGGATTGCGTGCATGGTTCATTTGTTATCATGAAGAACCCGGAACGCAAGAATTATTCATAAATATCCAGCAATATTTCACGCCATGATGGATGGTTGATCGGGAGTTTTTATGCCTAGGCGAGTGTGCTCAACAAAACTTTAAATATTCTTTAAGTATACTTTAAGTATAGACAAGACAATGTTTGTGCATATATACTACATATTTGTGATACTGTACTTTACACCTGCGACCTGCGGTTCATTGTCAATTTTTTTTATGAATTTATTTAAAGATGATTCACCCCCCCCCCAAAAAAAAAAAAAAAAAAAAAAAAACTAAATAAAATAAATAAATGAATACATACATAGATGAATAGATAAACACATATTTTCAAATGGCTTTTCAACAGATGTAAAAAGTTATTTTGAATAATTGCTTAACCTAAAAGTCAAAAGTCAACGTACTTACTCTTTTATGTGTTTTTTGTCACCGTTGCTTTATGTCTGAAAGAAAGAGGATAAGAATTAAAGAAAAAACAAAATGCTTAAAATATTGCAAGTTATAATGATGAGAATGTGATAATGAAGATATTGAAATTAACGGTGATGATGCTGATAAGGATTTTAATGATGATAACAATAATGATAAAGGATGTTAGCGATAATAATGATAATAATGATAATAATATTAATACTACTACTACTAATAGTAATGATAGTAATAATGATGATAATAATGATAGCAATAACAATAATAATAATGATAATAATTATGATGATAATAATAATAATAATAATGATTATAATAGTAATAATAGTAATAATAATAATAATAATAATAATAATAACAATAATAATGCTAAAAATAATAACAATAGCAATAATAATAATAATAACAATAATAATAACAATAACAATAACAATAATGATAATGAAGATTTAAGACAATACTTACCAACTTGAAACGAAGTATAAGTAATCCCTGTCATTCGTATATATATATATATATATATATACACACACATATACATACATACACACCCACTCACATTTCCCCTTTAGACGATCTCAGAGCCCCCTGGCGATCATTCACTCGGTTCAAAGTGAAGACACCAAAGTATCTTCTCCTGCGAAAAAAAGCCCATAATTAAGTCAATCTAAATGCAATCCCATGAGGATGCAGGGCGAATGTCGTTTTCTGTCACGGTTGCAAAATTATTTCCTCCGGAGAGAATCATCATTATGAATTCTGCTGCAAAATGACCTCTGCGGCAAGTGCTTGAAAGAACTTGTGGGATCTTTTCGCTTGATGTTGTTGTTAATGATGATGTCGGATCTGCTAGCAGGGGTGGAATGGCGCTTGTGTGTGTTTGTGTGTGTTGTGTCATGTTTGGATAAATAAGTTTTCGTGTTTTCGTGTTTGCTCCTGATTGCTTGTATTTATTAATTTTGCGTTTTTTTTTATACCTTTGTATTGTTTGTAAAGTATTGTGTAAAGCTGGTAGAGATATTCTCAGTTTAATGTTAATCATTTTGAGAATTATTTTGAAATGTGGTTACATCGTATACTTTACATACATTGTTTTACTTTTCTGTGTTTTGTAAAGACAATATAGTTATTATGATGATGGTTATCAATATATTGTAACTTCCAAACAGCAGTTAGAGTAAAGAATAACATCAATATACGAGGAACAAAACTGAACTCAAGTCATTAGCAGCCTTTCGAACAGTTCGCCAACCCAAGTAACAGGGAGACCTTCCTAGCGTGTCCGATTCCTCGTCTCCAGACTTAAACTCACCCATTCATTCTTACGATCAACCACTAAATCGCAAAATTTACGTCCCCGTTAGATATTTTACGATGGTTAATGTGTGTGTGTCTGACGGAACACTTATCATGCAGATAATGGATTGCAGGCATGGTTCATTTGTTATCATGAAGAACCCGGAAAGCAAGAATTATTCATAAATATCCAGCAATATTTCACGCCATGATGGATGGATAATCGGGAGTTTTTATGACTCGGCGAGTGTGCTCAACAAAACTTTAAATATTCTTTAAGTATACTTTAAGTATAGACAAGACAATGTTTGTACATATATACTGTACTTTACACCTGCGACGTCGGTTCATTGTCATTTTTTTATGAATTTATTTAGAGATGATTCACCCCCCCCCAAAAAAAAAAAAAAAAAAAAAAAAAAAAAAAAAAAAAAAAGATAATAATAAAAAAAATAATAAAATAAAAAAAATAAATAAAATAAATAAATAAATAAATACATAGATGAATAGATAAACACATATTTTCAAATGGCTTTTCAACAGATGTAAAAAGTTATTTTGAATAATTACTTAACCTAAAAGTCAACGTACTTACTCTTTTATGTGTTTTTTGTCACCGGTGCTTTGTGTCTGAAAGAAAGAGGATAAGAATTAAAGAAAAAAAAAAAATGCTTAAAATATTA
Organism: Penaeus japonicus; assembly: GCA_017312705.2. Lineage (NCBI taxonomy): Eukaryota > Metazoa > Arthropoda > Malacostraca > Decapoda > Penaeidae > Penaeus > Penaeus japonicus. Next base: position 71,539 of record BOPN01003499.1, on the reverse strand, counting down.
AAA